>JALDNG010000302.1:197500-265320 GCA_024349245.1 Neodontobutis hainanensis | reverse complement strand
ATTTCCACTTGAGTAAGGTTTCTCTCGGCTTGTATTCTACTTGAACCAAAAGCTGAGGGGGTCACCAAAGCACTGGTTTGGAACACTTAACCCGCATTTGTCAATGGACTCTTACGGCCCTGTATCCTACAGCTCCATTGGAAATAAAGAGGTTCATTTATATCATGCCATGACTGTCGAATTCTGACCAAACAGGCCTCTGTAGAGTTCATTTCGGGCCTCGTCCCCCATTACACTGTGATCTATAGGAGCCATAAAGTTTGCCAGCTTACTATGAATGTGAAATCTGACTTTGCGTCCTTTGCTGGCTTTGGTGTCCACCTTCTTCTTGATTTTGCTGCGCAGTTTCTGGATGGCCAACCACTGCCGGCCCATAGCCACCTGGTCGTTGGGGCCTGCTGCATTTGTCTTGCGTTCTATGAGCTCCCTCAACAGCTGGTGATAGAAATCGTCATCGTCAAATATGTCCTCGTCCAGATCTTTGAGGTGAGCGTTGGCTTTTATTTGCTGCTCGGACCCCTCTTGTTCTACGGCTGTAGTCTCTGTGGTTGAAAATTCTTTCTTTCCCATGACTTTATATTCCGTGCGTCGAGTCTGTGTGCGACGTATTAGCCTCTCTTTGTCTGCGAGAACTTGATCAACTTGGGTTAAAATGTTCCGTTCAAAAGCCCCGAAAGCTTTGCTGCTCTTCCCCAGGGTCAGCCTGGTTTTGTCGTGCCATTTCTGCAGAGTGGCGTTCTGGTAAGGGGTGAACGCAGCAAAACGCTTGGCCATGAACTCTGGATACTCCGCCATTTCTAGTTTTCGTTTAGGTGGCCCTACTTCCTCGCGGGAAGGACCTGTGTCATTGTCACTGCTAATTTCCTCATTGTTTTGGTTCTCTCCCGCACAGATAACTCTTGTATCTTTATTTTGAAAAAGCAGCTGGTCGTGCAGTTCTAGTAAAGACCTTTGCAGAGCCTTTAAAGCTTTGTGCGAGTTTTTCAGTGTTCCGGAAAAATCTGCCTCTCTCATAAATTCTGGAAAGGTCGGGGGCTGTGGAAGCTGATTGGCTGTCGCTAGGGCTTTCTGGATTTTGATTCGTCCCTCGAGAAGCTGGTCCCACAGGGCCAGCTGGTTCTTCACGGCTTTGCCTTTCTTCACCTCTTCATCCACTTTCTCTTGAGAAAATGTTTGCACGGTTACGTCATTTTCTTCTTCCATATTTTCTTCGCTCTCCTCGTCCTCGCTAATGTCTTCCTCGTCCTCACTGACTCCCAAGTCGTCCATGCCCTCAGTCAGTTCGCAGAAGTCCACTCCTTTCGGAAAGGTCAATTCAGAGTCTCTTAACATCTCTCCACTGTCCCCTGAATCATTATCATCAGATTCTTCTTCTTTTTCCTCCTCCTCATCATCTTAGATGGATAAGAGATAATATAACAGTTAATTTATTTACAGTACATCAAGTGAGCTTAGACTGAATAATAAAAAGACAGCATTCCCATGTTACTGTTTATTTTTATTCATATAATTATTAGCTTTATTTTGTTACAATCCAATCCTGGAAGTAGACTAAAGACCCGGTTCTTAGTCAGGTATATTTAGTTTTCAGATTTTTTGATATTTCACTAAAATCCATATAAAAAGCAAATTTAATTGACCAAGAACCGGAAATACCATTTGTGCATACTGTGTGGTCATTAATATCTGAGCTCAATTTAACTTGGAAATTGATTTTCCATGATATGAATTTCAAATATCTGTGTGTTAATATTTGCTCTTTTTTTAGTAATTAGTAACCCTTCTATGAGACTGTAATGTTTAGATTTTAGAACCGTCTCCTGGTATTTATTACAGTTTATCAGTTTTGGTCTTTTATAGCATAAAGTGGGCCTGACTACAACACCAGCATAACGTTTACCATCTTCTTCCTTGTCATCTTCCTCTTCTTCGTCTTCCTCGGAGTCCACCATTTCCCCTAGCAGTTGTTTCCTGGACACCGCTTTCCCCACATATCTCCGGTCTGTGTCTGACAGCAGGAAGCCGGTGTTTTTTCTTAGAGTGCTCAGGCCCAGTCCATCTTCATCACCGCGGTCCTCGTCCTCGGTGAACTCTGCGACTTTGGCTTTAGTTTCCTCTTCACCATCGTCTTCAGGGTCTGTGAACTTGGGCAGAGGGTTTAATAAGTCCTCCAGCTGCTGAGAGAACGAACCTGCCATCTTCAAAACGGCCTGTTCAGGAAGCACACGTGTGGAGCGCCAAGAGCCGTATGCAGCTAAGGGTGATGACGTCAGTAAAAAGCGACAAGTCCTTACACCGAGCTGTTAACCCTGTAGTTTGACTGTCAGGAAGAATGGAAAAAAAAAAACGTTTAAGTTTAAATTTACTGCTACAACTACTACTGGAAGAAGACAAAGAACATATCTTCTTATAACGTACTTTTTTGCCTAATACGTTAATTAAGCTATAAATAGTTGTTCCTAGTTTTGAGAGCTTATATGAAAATATTCTGGTACATTTCACTTAGAAATATTTTAGGGCAGTTACACATATTACATAATCATTTTCAAATACATTTTTTTTAAAGTAAGGATTTCTGCAAGATATATGAAAACATTATTTTTGTGGCACATTTAGTCTTCTCCTCAGAACATTCTCTTCTCACTCACTGGGTTAACTTGAGTGGTAATCCTTAAAGCAAACATTACGTCAGATAAGAGCAACTTAAGTATATTCAATTAAGTAAAAAAGAAATAATTACACCAGTCTGAATATGAAATATTATTAGTAGAAATAAAATTACCCTTTTTTATTTACTCAATACAAAAAGTCTGGTGCCATGTCCATTCTAAATTTTACAATTGCATTAACAATTACATTGGTAAGAAAAATCAGCAGAAGCAGAAAACATTTGGCCGTCCCGGGGATTTACGCCAATACCCGAAAGACCAAACTCGGGATAAAGTTGCCCTGTAATCGTTTCAACATACGACGCATGCGCACACAACCATTGAGCATCAGACTATTGCTGTTAGCTTTGTGTTGCACCGACGTGTTCACCACAAAGATCACAGTTTACAGCAGAAATGTCTACAAGCGATTTTTATTTGAGATATTATGTTGGACACAAGGGAAAGTTCGGACACGAGTTTTTAGAATTTGAATTCAGACCTGACGGTAAGTTTTGTTTTGGCGGTAATTCAAAGAAGTTAGCGGTTCTGCGTGTTTGCTATGAGCTAGCTGGCTGCCCGATGGATACTAGGCCGCGTTTATCACAGGAACCAGGAAAGTTCCTGCCGTCAACTTTTAGTGTTTTCCCCTAAGTTTTTAGATCAATACACCTTAGAGTAGCCACAAACCGTTATTAACGGTAAAATTATAACTAATACAGCTCTATAAGCTAGTCTCATTAGTCCAGTCGGATAAACCTGTATTTATCGTATTCTTTACTGAATGTATAGAATATATGGTTATAAACATTTGTTTCTTTCGCAGGTAAATTGAGGTATGCAAACAACAGTAACTACAAAAACGACGTCATGATCAGAAAAGAGGTATTTGAATGCATTGATGTACTCCTTTGTAATTATGTATGCTTATTGTACTGATAGAATTGGGTATGCATGCTATTCCTTTGTCTAATTTCATGACCAAAATTTTGATGTGGTTGGTGGAAAATGGGTAAACAATCAGAACAATGTTAACCACATTGTGTATCTGCCCAGGCATATGTACACAAGAGCGTGATGGAGGAGCTGAAGAGGATCATCGACGACAGTGAGATCACCAAAGAAGACGATGCACTGTGGCCCCCTCCTGATAGAGTTGGCAGACAGGTTTGTATTCTACAGCACAACTGATTTTTTTTTTCTATGGGGTGTGCAGGTTTTCATTAATCCAGAACATGATACTCCATTGTAGTGTAAAAGATGGGATCCATACAAGCCGTGAAACTGAGTGAAGCTCCACAACCACTGTCTAAATTGCTCTACCATAGTCTCAATGTTTCAAAAATGGAGTATAACTTTGAGACTAGTACCTTGTTTTGTAAATTGTGCACAGTGTCTAAAGGACACTGTGCACAATTCACAAAAGTGTAGGAAAGGACTAGGGAGCCATGTGACAGAATTTGGTGTAAAATTCCCTAAGAACAATGTCTTGTACTTCTTTGTAGCTGCATGGGCAACAAGCATGGCACATGGGGAAAAATACAGCAGAGCGATCCAGTGCTTAGTATTTGTCAAAACAAATGCAAGGGCGCCTTTTCTTTCTATGCCGCAGTTTGCAACCTTAAGTAAAGGGCCCGTTTACATGAGAACACTAGTCCAGGTCGACGCAACTGTCATGTTGTTTCCAATTTGCCTTCACACAACAACGTCATGACACAACCTGTGTTCACACTCAAAACGATTTGCCACTTCTGCTACCACCTCTTCTGTAGAGGAGATGCTTGCACATACAGATTCCAAGGTTTGTGTTTTTGTGAAGTAAAAATTCTCTCCTCCTGAGGCCTGTTGCTAGAAGCCTGTTTAGGTTTGAATCCAGGTAAATTCAAGTTCAATTTGAGCACACTCTGAATTTTCCATCTCCAGAAAGTGTTTTTGTTTTGAGCAGGTTTCATTGCCTCGCCATGGCGACTTACAGTACACGGCTACCTTGCTCTAGCGGATTAGTTTTGGTTTAGAATCTGCAAAACCAAAGTAGACCGATCAAATATGTGCAAAGTCAAATGAATCTGATGCTGCATCAACTTCAAATCTTTTGTTCTTGGCTTTTTTTTACTCTATTAAACTCTATTTTACTCTATTAAACTATGCACATAAAAAAGTAGAGGACATCAGTTACACTTTGAAAACTTTTTCTGTATTTCAATTTTATTGCCACAATATCTTTAAATTTGGGTCACCAACAGTTTTATTACAAAATATGTGAATTGTTTTAAATTTGTATATATTTTTGAGTAATCTTTTCTACGGTTTTACATGTTTTTATGTCAAAACACATGGCACTTAGTGTGAAACATCAAAAAATATGTTGAGGTCATGGGTTTTTAAGTTGGTCCATCATCAGAGTGAGCCAATTACAATTACTGTCCTAAAACGTATACAATCAGCCTTTTTCTCGTCCTGTTTTTGGCTGTGATCTTGTTGCTTCTTGTTTCTCAGCAGACATAGTCCCGCCCCCTTTCCCTCCAGAACTACAGACTACTATTGGCTGTTCACTGCACGGACACGGCCACAAAGTATTGGTTTAGGGTTTAAACCTTAGTTGAGATTAGCTTAGATTAAAACCACATTGGAAAAAAGGTGCAAGTGCAAAGTCAACAAGTAACAAAGACAGACATAACACCACAAACTAAAAACATAAAACACAATAAGAATAAAAAGCTACATAAAATTCTATGAATAAATATACAAGAAAAGTGGTAAGTAAACAGTGTTTTGTTCAATGTCATCACAGCCTTTAATAGAACAATAAGGCTTTCCAGAGGGGCGGAGCTCAAAGATACCACTTGCAGGATGCTGAGTTGGGTCATTAATGATCTGTAAAGTCCGAGAAACAAGTCTTTGTTTGTAAATGTCCTCCGGGACTTACAGCTCACACACGACTGTCCTGCGGGCAGAGCGGACCACTCGATTCAGAACTTTCTGTTCTTTAACAGTGAGGTTACCAAAACACACACTTATCGAGCCGGTAGGAAGACTTTCTTTCACACAGCAATTAAAAGATTATGTAAAAAAAAAAAAAAAAGTGACGGTACCACTAGTATTTAAGTGTCAATTGAGATCCTTTGAGAGAGTCTCAAAGGACTTGTAGCTATCCATAATTTGCACCTTAATGCCCCTAACGGGTAAAAAAAAAAGTGTTTTTACTAAAATCGATGACCTGCTTGTATATTTTACAGGTGATCACACAACATTTTCCACCTAATTTGTAGCTGGATTCATCATAGAAGTTAATGAAACCAATAATGGTTCTGCATACTTGATAATCAAATTATTTGGCTCAGTAGCAGCTCAATCATGGGTGTACAGAATATACAGCAAAGGACTTAAAATACAGCCCCGCAGAGAGACAGTTATTTATCTTAACCCATTGTGGTCTGCAAGTTAAAAAAAAAAAGCGAGTTAAAGGCAGAACTATGGTCAGTAAATAGCATCCGGGCTAATAGTCATTCAGACATGTCACAGGAGTCTTCTTAGGCACTGGAATAACTATAGATTTTTTGGAAAGTTGATAACCAGTGTCATGCAACATAAGAACCTAAAGTTACTTAGTTTGGATCTGTTTGTTTTTATCAACTTAGAACTCACTCTGCAACTCTGAGTTTGTTCAACCGGCTTCTAGCAGCAGCCCTTTGGAAACGAGAGGCCAATCCACAGAAGAATCATGGCCATTTCAGTAGAACGTGGTGTCATGTTAACGTCCTCTAATACATCTGGAGATGAAGCCCAATTTTTATTGAGTTTCACTTAATGAGACAATGGTTGTTCCTACTGTAATCTAGTTTTTCCCAGGCACCGCCAAATGTATATTTAGGTTTTATTCTGAATGACACACACCTGATGTTTGGGTTAAATTGAATTCAATCTGCAGATGGTTTGATATTCACAATAGTTTAGGTAACTTAACGTACAAACAGCCACTGAAGGTTGGATGTTATTTATTTTATTGAAATCAACAGTCTGAAGAGCCAATAGCATAATAGAACAAGTAACAGGTATTATTTTCTTTGGTTAATTTCTTCTTTCCCTCTGAAAGGAACTGGAAATTGTGATTGGAGATGAACACATTTCATTCACCACCTCAAAGATCGGCTCACTTATTGATGTCAATCAGTCCAAGTAAGTAGTGTCCTGGGAGAGGAGCCTGGCAGTGCACATTTATCACTGATAAACAGCTCTAACACGGAACACTCTTTCAGGGACCCTGAAGGTCTGCGTGTGTTCTACTACCTGGTTCAGGACCTCAAATGTCTTGTTTTCAGCCTCATTGGACTACACTTCAAGATCAAGCCCATCTAAGTGTTTGGAGGAGAATATTGATAATTTTTAGTGCTTTAGCTATTGATTTCATTGTACTTCCTCATTTGTACATTTTGTTTTGGTGAACAGTTTTTTATTTTAAATAAAAGGTGAGAAAAACATCTCAGCTTATTTCTCAAAAAGTGTATTTCATGACTTTTTTGTTTATTCAATCACTGACATTTCTAGTCACAACAATGACAGATTATAGTACAATCAAATGTTAGGGCTGTGAAGCTACTGACATGCTTAATATTGCTTAAAATGTAAATCTAAGCAGTGCATGTCAGTTTAGTTCACATTCTTGTAAAAGGCACATCATTCTGTACTGTTAACATCTTTTGCAACAGTAAAAAGCAAAAGCCAAATTGCAAAAAAAGTGTTGATTACTGTGCTCCACAGAAAAAAAGAGTTTGGCAAAAGAAATGACAAGAACAGGTCCGGTACAAAACCAATGATATATTCATTATCTGTTTTAATTACATAGCTTATTTTTTTAGACTTCACTTTATTCCTACATTATTCTACACTGGTTAGCTCAGTGGCTTTCCCTTTAAAACAGTGAAAATGTCCTCTAATGATTTGTGGACACATTGTAAGAATTCATGAACGTTACGAGCTGGATAGGCGGACACGTTGCAGCCCATCCAGTTGTCGTGGACACCGTAGCCCACCCCAAATCCATCAGGGACGACTGGAGCGAAGCCCCCGAGGCTCACGGCTGGACTGGTGAGTGTGCTGGTAGAGAGAATGTTTTGGTTGATGGCGGTGTACGCTGGATCAGCGTAAAGGCTGTGGAGAGGCTCACCCTTAGAGTTGGCCAGGTATCGGAGGGCAAAGAGGTGGCGGTCAAAACCCTGGCCTGGTGGGAAAAAAAAAATACAGAACAATGTTAAATACATGTGTATACAAAATCTGAATAAGTGAGTACAAAGGGGGCAATCCTATCTTTTGGGATTTTTTGATCACCATCCACGGGGTTAGCTCAGACAACAGCATGTCGCTGCAGAGCTACCGTAGCTCTTGACATGAAGAGAGTGAGATTTTGGAGTTGCATTCTGCGCTTTTGCCACCAGATGACGCCAGAAAATTACACAATCTAGCTTTAAAATTAAAATCTGAACATAATTTTTGGCTTGAGAATTTGTTTTAAGGTTTGGTTGTAACACTACATTTAGGTCACATTTACTTTTAATATTAATAATAATCTTTTTTTTTTTTTTTATATAGTGCTTTTCCACCTACTGTAGTAGGCACTCAAAGCACTTTACATACATTAAACTATTTACCAGTGTTACAGAACTACACTGGAGGCAATGGAGGTTAAGTGTCTTGCCCAAGGACACAACAACAGTATGTGTAGGAGAGTGGGATGTTATGATGTTTTGAGATGTTTCGAGCAGGAATTGAACCACCCACCGAGCTACTGCCGCCCAATATGTAGTAGAGCTGCACAGTAGACTACACCCATCATAAATGTTAAATGAATATGCACCATATCTGTTTGCCAGAAATTTACTGTTTGCCTAAATGTTGGCCAGACCTAAAATTATTTTGCAGCCAATAAAATTCATAAAAAATAACATTAAAACGTGAGGAATACAAACCCATAGCTGCCTCTTTGGTAAGTTGCCCATGAAATTTGGAGCATTCATGGAGCATGGCCCTCAGTTCGTTCACACTATGCTTTCCTGGCTCGTAAACAAAGGCATGTGAACAGCGCTTGGTGTGTATAGTTGCAGGCCTGATGGTCTCAGTGCGTCCGTGTTTGAACGCCGCTGTGCTACACGACTCATAGGTTGCTACAGTCTGTCCATACTGTCTCAGGAACCCCATCTGGAATGCCAACTGTGCAATAGCATCTGGACTCAACTTGCTCTTCTTTAGCTGTTCTTTCCCTCCTTTTTTAAACTCCATTGCATCTATAGTTAGCTTTGAAACTGCTGCATCAAAGTTCTCCTTAGCTTTTCTGACGCCATTCTCCAACTCTTTATCTAAGTTAAACTGCAGTCTTTTCACGGAAGAGGCAGAATCCACAACCGCCGAAGCAGAACTCGGATGCACTGACGGCTTCTCTGTTGTGTCTTTGAAGATCTCATTCTGAAACCTCAGAACAGCCACGCCGTCTCCCCAAGAATGCTCGAAGTTGATTGCGGCATTCCCGTCTTTGGCCAGGATGATGCTGAAGGACTTGTCATACCAGCGGTTGCAGCCGTCGCCGTGGAGCATGTTGTGGGAGATGTGAATGTGGTCCCTCATGGTCTCTTCGTCGAGGCAGAGGCAGAACAGAGCGCTGTCAATTTTTTGTAGAAGCGGACCGTTTCCAGCAGCGTCTAGCTTCTCCCTAAAACTGGCCCAGATGTCTCTGTTCTCGCTTGTTAGGACGCCGAGAGGATGAGAAGGAGCTGGGGTTTGATCGGACAAAATGTACTTCAAGTGCGAGTGAATCTCTGCAGGCTTTACCAAATTCCCGTCCCGATCGACAATGTCAAATACATACATGTTGCCTTTTCTCATCACCAGAAGATGTCTCCCTTTCTCGTCTGTAAACAGCTCATCTCGTCCTCTTTTGGGCAAACGAGTTGAGTTAAAGAGACGGAAGTACTGCGACATGTCCAAGGGGTAAGCATTTACCATGTAGGCCCCGTACCACGACAGCGAAGAGGGGACCCAGCGGATTAACTTTTTAAATTGGTCCGTGTCGCTCTTGGCAGGGTTGAGGTGAAAGACTTCAGGCTCCAGTAATCCTGCACGCAGTGTTTTCATGAAGCGCACAGCGGAGCAGACCATGTTGGTGGCTCGCACCAGCTGGTCATTGTACTCTGCTTTGGGATCAGGGTTGAAGGACATGAAAGGGTTGAAGTTGAGCACCACAGAGTCCCGTGCAGATAGGTACATGTCAAACCACGGCCCTGAAAGAAAGTTTTGTATGGTTAGTACAATTAAATAATAGGCAACCTTTTTGAGGAAACTTATGTTCCAACTCTAAATATTAGAGTATTTCTGTCAAACATAAGCTAATTTATTGTTTGGTAAATCACACACTGTGAATTAAAATGAATGATTTAAGTGAACTTTGGCCTGGGTTGTGTCAAACCTGAAGTATGGGGTTTCTTCATGCTTCAACTAACAGCATATTGTAAAAGGGATAATCTGAGACGGCATCGAGATGTTATTATCAAGGATTTTAGGATCGAGTATTTGAATCAGGAGGCCATACTTGCTGTTCAGTGACTTCATGGTCTACATTTCAATAAGTACATGATGGGGAGTTACCACTGATTTAGAGCCAAGCACACTGACACAACAATATGTTTATAATAGTATTGAAAAGTCGAGTAATAACCAAGTATGTAACAATATTAAATTATACACTAAGTGTGCTACAGGAATTTTAATTTCTTCACTGTCTAATAACATAGTGACATATTCACCTGAGATGTAGCTTGTGTGCTTATTATTTTTATCCTGAGCAACCAGTTCTTTGTGCAGCTGCTTTCCCACACCATTCTTAAAATCCTCTGCAATTTTCTCTGTTGTCCTGCAAAGATGTCAGTAAAGATTTATATGGTGACTATAGCTCATTGATAAATGATTAAAAATGCACATATCCACACTTACCTGAACTGCTCATCATCCAGAAGAGGCCTTTGAGCAGCCAAATATCTCCCAATAGTCTCATCTAGTTTGGGAACTGGAAGCCTGGGAATAAATAGGATCAGATTAAACACAAAACACAAACAAAAGTGGGATATATACATTTTACAATTTTGCAATTCAATTTATACAATTAATATTTTTTATTTAGTTAACAGCAACATTTGGTTAAGCCTTATTATTTTCATATAACAACAGCGTTCTCTGTAGAGGACAAGTAGGACAATGTTGGAACATTGCAAATTATAAATCCTACACAATTCTTTACATAAAATGATCCGATTGACACGACATGAGACATGTTCCTTGGGTTTCCAAAAAGGTTTAATTCACGTAACATAAACTTGAAATGACATGAGATTGTCAGTCCAACACAAAGGAAAATTAAACATTTAAACACTTTCTTTTATTTGGGTTTTTGGACATTGCTTCCCTTTAAATCTGAACATTTAAGTCCTTGTGTGTGTGAGAAACACACACACACACACACACACACAAACACAGGGTCTAAGGACAGGGGATGTTGTCTAGTGCAGTCTGTTAAGCCCTTTGAGACGGCTGTTGTTGTGATATTGGGCTAATCAAAAATAAATGTCCAGTCCTGTATATTCTGATTTGGTTGGACTCCCTCTAGTGGTCATGTTAAAACCTGCCGTGCACTGACTTCATTCTGACCTACATTCGTTCATGTAACACACCATGCATGCATGATATTCAGTTGGCATTATATATTTATTATCCAATTTCAATGTACATTTCTGGGCATTGTTTAAAGTATATTTTATTCTTACCTGGGCAGACTCTTCTGATAATGCATTGTTGGTACAACACTCTGATGCAGATACTCAGACGGTTGGCTGCTGTAGTGTCGTTTGTGGGTGAAAGCCAGTGTAGCACCTCTCGTATGAATTAAACTTCCACATTTCTGAAGGGAAGTGGCACTTTGCAACGAGAGCAGTTTAGCCATTTCGGAGCGAACACAAACAATTAACCAAATACAAATGAGGCGAACCGTGTGCTGTTACAACTAACAACAATTTAAAAAACCGAGTCCTATATGTCACTGAGGTAGGTATGCTATTGCTAACGCTAGCTTCCTGATGTTAGCCACCGGTTACAAATAGCCGAATTTAACTAATCTTGTAGTTATATGGGATTGCTCTCTGTAACTTTAGGCCTTTCGACAAAACAACGCTTTTCATGAAAATATGTTACTGAACGCGTTATTATTAAATATAAGACGGTACAGGTTTGCGCATTTGCAAACGAAGTAGCTCCAGGAAGTTTAATATTTGTCACGTGACCTAGAGTTCTTGCCTTGTGGGAGTTTGAGTTGTAGTTTGAGCTTTGAGTCAATTTCTTTGCTAAAACATAAATGCATTGTAAAAGATATCAACAAAATGTAAAAACAATTTACATATATTCAACCTGAATAATAGTGTGTCCTATCTGAAAGTACATATAATCTATGGTAGTGGTTAAAATAGGACCATTTTGTTGCACACTAATTGAAGTATTTAATTCAGCCATAGAATAGTTTATTGTAATGCTTTATGTCCAAATGAGATGTCTTCTGGAAATTGCAGTTTTGTCCTTTTGACCAGGACAAAACTGCTGTAGGCAAGCTTTTGTACGGCGCCCCTTGTGACCAATATCACTTATGCTATTTTTGTTTTGAAAACAGCCAGAGTTTGTACCCAAGACATCTGCACACAGGTACAACACTTTACCAGATCAGATAAACCAGAGAATTGCCAAGATGTCTGGCGAGTAGACCGCCAATGTACAGCCATCAGCTGAGAGATGCGACAGAGCTACAGGATTTCTCCAACAGGGATGTAACTCCCTCACATATACCCTTCTGAGGGGGGAACAGCAAAAGGGGTAGGAGCACTTTCACCCCAAAAAAGGTCTTGCGGGGATGGATGCTGGCTGCGGTGGAACTTCTAAACCTAGTCGTTCCCGAGCCATCTGCAAGACACACTGCACCAAGCTGTCTCCTGTCTCATTCACTGAGCTCCGAGCACGTGACAAAAACCCAGCCTCAGAACCCCGGGAGGTCCCCTCATCAAGATCATCTAAAGAATGAGAGGCAGTCAGTGAAAGGACATTGTCCTCAGGAACTAGGGCAGGCATGGGGGGAGTGGACACCCCCACCTCCAATGCACAGCAGGTTCGCCTGGCGAACTTTAAAGAGAGATCTAATCTCCATTTCTGCATTTCTGACAGACGATCAACCTTAAAGGAAAGTGCACTGTCCCATTTCGCTCTTCCCTATGGGGAACTGTTGTGCCTGTAGGCTCGCCCCCTGTGCCTCGAACGCCTAGGCAGACCTGGTGGCACATGCACTGAAAGCGGGAGATCGGCGGGTTACTACCACAGTGCCAATAATTAGGCTGCGGTGAGTAGTCAACCCTATTATACCTGTGTAGAACAAAAAACCACCACATGTGTGCTTTCCGGATCTCTTCTTAAAGAGCACAACAGTGTAGCCAGATTAAATAAGTATTTAAAGGTTCTCAGTCATCCAGTACATCTTGAAGAAAAGTCTCTTCTCGAAGAGACTTTGTCAATTCTGAAGTGAACTGGTAAGAGAGCTGAGCTTTTATCTCTAGAGGAAGGGGTTTGCCCTGAAAATGACTCTGATAGGACCAGGCTGTTCTGGTCTCTTAATCGTTAGCTATGCAAGGGCAGTGTGACTCCTGATGGGAGAGTCGTTAGTGACACTGTTCCATTCAGGTGTTGTTGTTCTAGAGTGAAACTGTTTTGAATTTGGTTTCAACACAGTGTTGTAAAAGTGGACAACAAGAATCTAAGACCTTCTGTAAAGAGAAGGCGTTTCAATTTTTACAAAAATGGCTTTCAAACCATCTGGCCTCTTAGACCTAAATTCAGATATTGCTGTCTTCAAAGTAATACTCTTTCTCTTTGAGGTGGACTGTGGAGCCAGGTCTTTTTTTCTCCTGTCAAGAAAATTGTATATTATTGCTGAAACTCTCACTCCTGGTCAAGTTCATATGCTTCTCCACATACACTTTTGACTTGATGTCTTCCTCTGTAAGACAAAGACATCACTTTGCACTACATCTAATCACTGTCAGGGACGCTCTGTCCCGTACGCTTAGTGACATATACACTTAAACTTATTCACATCTATGACTGACACGTCAGCTCAATACACGTCCATCCACGACCCTGGAGCAGAGAGGCGGGCATAATGTATACCTACAAAAACTTAAAGGTGCTGTAAACTTATTAACTATTAACTTAAACTTATTATTAAGAAAATCACCTTGTACCATTGTTGCATGTGATTTGATTTGTTTCATTCTTGCATTGAACAACCGGTCTTCCATTTCTAAATTTACTTTGTTTTAACAAAAAAAAAAAAAAAAAAAAAGAGATTGGGACAGGAATCTGAAGTTATAACAGTATTAATGTAATATGACACACATGCAGTCGGTCAAGACAGGTATGTTGTGTTAACGTTTTTCTTCCCAAAACTTCCCTGAAACTTGCACTAACAAAGTGAAAGTCAAACATTTTCTACCACGTTGCTCTTTCTACATAACAAAATAAAAACATTTTGCTACTATGTCTGCTCTGCATTTTGTGTTGAAGAGTAATCGCAGAAGTCAACCTGTTGTGCTTGCCAATTAATCTTTAACCAAAAGGTTAGGTTAAGCCATACATTTCTAAGACATTTTTTAAAACTGGCCAAGTGTGCATTTAATTGTGTCATTGTTATATATTTCTGGATTTGATGCTTTTGTTTTTTGTTGAAAATATATTTTTTCTTTCTTAATGAGCCTACCCTAGAAACTATAAAAAATTATGGCTAGAGTTTCTAAAATAGGGACAGTGTAAAGTATTAATACATTTATTACAATTGATTGGTTCAAACAGAAAGCAGCTTAATTATTTTGAATATTTTTAGTAATTTCAACTCCATTAAAAAAAAGCTACATGCTCCGGTACGATAGGTGGCGGCAAACTCCATTAAACTCGCCTGTGGCGCGCGAGAGGACACAAGAAGGTGTTTCACTTCCTGTACAGACCCAAGCTACTAATACTTAGCTTGAAGCTAATTAAACAATGCAGGTAATAGTAGTGGACAGTTGTTATATTGTATATGTGGCGCTTAATATACAAAATATTGATGCTATTAATGGTGTTTTTATTCTGGCAGCAACGTGAAGAGAAACAGTTGGAGGCGTCTGTGGAGTCGCTCATTTCTCGAGTAGCCCACGTCAAAAACGCTTTGCACAGCTTTATTTATAAGTTGGAAAATGAATACGAGAGGTTAACGTGGTAAGTAATTATCTTTTTCCAGTTCCTGTGGAGCCAAACACTTAATACCTAATTATGACTTTTCTGTACACTAAAATACGTAGTAAATATCTGGGCTTGAGAACAATCTGACATATGAATTTATGTATATTTTATTACCAAACAGTAGGCCAGTTGATTTAAAAATTGTTTATTTCAATGTCCATTAGTCTGTTAAACAGACAAAAACTTTAAGAGAGCGCTTTTTAATTTACAAACCATGAGTTTATGAAATATACTTAAACGTATATTACTATATTCATTATGTTTTATGTGATTTTCTTATGTTTATATTTGTTGTTGTAATGTTTTGCAGCTGCACTGAACTCTAGCCCAAGACAAATTTCCCTCTCGGACAATAAATCCTAGTGTGTATATAGTGGTACAAATGAACTTTGTAACCTGGATGACTGAGAACTTCCACAGACATAAAGTAAAATGTTTGCGGCTGCAAAATAAGCTCTGAGATCTGACTTGATTTGTAATGTTCTTGTCAAAATCTACAACAGTGTAATTCAAGCAATCGCAAACATTGCATTACAAAGACGGCCCATTTATTTAAACAATTTTTTTTACAATAAACTATTCTATGGCTTAAATTAAATACAAGATGACATGATGATATTGCATGCTTGTCTTTACCTAGGCCATCAGTCTTGGACAACTTTGCTCTCCTGTCTGGTCAGCTCAACACCATCAACAAACTGCTGAAGAACGAGAAGACACCATCGTTCCGCAGTCAGATCATCATCCCACTGCTGCTCTCTCCGGACAGAGATGAGGATTTAGCAGTGAGTGTTGCTGACCCTGAAACTCTGGTGGAAACTCTCACTTTACCTCTGTGTTTTTGTCTCTCTTCAGAAACTAACAGAGCAGAGAGTACCTGTGTTCAGCCATGAGATTGTACCGGACTATTTACGCACCAAGCCCGACCCCGAGGTGGAGGAGCAGGAGAAGCAGCTGAGTGCGGAGGGAGTTCGTATAGGCCCTGAAGTGGCTCAGGTCTGCTACTGTCATTTAAGAGATGCATGTCTACTGCAGCAATAAAAGCAGTGATGTTTGCTAATCATATGAGCCTCACGCGTTAAAAAGACACTTAAGAGTGGGAGACAAACCTGTCAATATTCAACTGATGGACTTCAGTTCTACTCAAGTATGCATCGGCAGTTTGTTTACCATCAGCAGCTGGAACAAAAAAGCCAAATTTTTGCAAAGCCCTCAATTATGGCTGCACTGAATCAATTAGAATAGAGGTATAACAATCAATTCAACTTTCTTAATCACTAAGGAAAATTTTAGTTGTTAGGTCTGCAGGAAGGAGGAGTTCTTGTGGTGTTCTGTCCTGCAGCTCACTGATCTCGAACATCCACTGACTGCTCTCTGTTGTTCAAAAGCCCAATGCCGGGGATGGTCCATGTTCTTGTTTAGTGTAGCATTCGTCCTGTTGTCTGTTGCTCCTCTGCTTCAACCAGAGTCTCAAAACTGATACCTATAGTTGATCCAGCCCTCTCTGTTAGTTCTCTTTTTCTTCTTTTTCTTAATGTAGATTCTGCGGCTTTAGGTTTGTGTAAGATCTTTTTTCCTGTTTTGACTTGCTGATGTTTGTGCCCACAGAAACAGATCCAGACGTTGAATAAGCTGTGTTCCAATTTGTTAGAGAAACTCAACAACCCGAGAGACGACAGAGAGGCTGAAAATGCAGGTTTGTTGCTATTTATAGACACACATAAAACTAGAATGTAGCTGACTGCTAGGGACAATGGAAAAAAATTCTAAATATTCAAGAAAATAAATAATAGCAATAATGGCCCCACTTACCTGATTGGTGTTCATCATGCTAGTCTGTTAATCCTGTTTAATGACTAAGAAAACAAATATAAATGTTAGATCAGTTCTTTTCATTATTGTCTCATGTGCTTATTTTCTTCTGCAGTGTGAACATGTTTGCAAAGACAATAGCCCCATATCTAATAATGACACGTTGAGTATTGTAAGTGTAAAATCGCCAGGTATTCATTGTAGACACAAACAGGGGAGTGACAGTGGTGATTCCATGATCTGACAATAAAAAGTGAAATAGGCAAAGTTGAAGGGCAAAGACTTTCATCCCTTGTTCAAAGGTCTTCTACTGCAGACTACAGATGCCTTCTTCTTCACCTTTTATTCCATAAACTGTTATCATTTTGCATTGCAGATTATAATTAAAATGACAAAGTAGAAAATGGAAAAGATGGCAGTACAAGAAAGTGAAACTTACTCTGCTGAATATGAGACATATCTAATAAAGTTGACAAAACAGCAATGAAACTATATCATACAGAGATATATGGGTTTTGTCACCTGTGCTTTATTTAAAACCAGCACTTTTTAAAGTATTCTGAAAGGGATCTTGAAAAAATGTTAAACTATATTTCTCCTGAAACCATTTCTAAGTGTTGTCTCGTTTCTATTTCAGCTTTACGACAGAACAAACCGTCGTTCAACCCTGCAGACACTAATGCCCTGGTAGGCGCTGTTGCGTTCGGAAAGGGTCTTTCTAAATGCAGACCACCAGGTCCAGTGGCCCCTGGAATGCCGGGACAAGGGCCAATGATGAGTGGTGGCCCCACTCTGCAGCAGGTCACCATTGGAGGGGCCTCTGGGCAGCAGGCTGCGATGGGAGGACCTGTGCCTCCACAGCAACAGGGGCAGCCAGGTGAGGGGACATTAACAAAAACCTCTGATCCTTTTTGCTCCATCAGTGTGGTGCAGTTACAAATTTTTTTTTAATTTTTTAACGGAGGTGTATAATAAAATGGAAATATCAGGTCCGATTGTTTTCCTTCACTAACAATTCATGTAACAGTGACAAGTCATGAGCTCTGTGGCTAAATAATCATCTCCACAAAATGTGTGATGTTAAGGTTTCCCCTGCAGTGTATTTTCTTATATTACCCATAGATTGTTTATAAAATAGATGTAATCCGCCCATTGGTCCCCTATTCATGATAGTAAAACAATAGTTTTCAGATAGCATAAACAAACATATTATTTTTGTATTATCATGATTTTTACATTTGTAAAGTCGCCATTGGGTTTCTCCTTATATTTTTGCTTTTGGAGACTGCCCTCTGGTGGACGGTGGTATAATGCTGTATTTCGCTTAATATTGTCGTATGGAAGCGCCCTTACTCGAGGACCGTTTAAGAGGTTCCACGAGAGAGGCTTGATATTACCACATAATTTCCCAAATGTTTGGCATTTTGAAATAAGGCTCCCCAGAACCCATACAAATCCCAGCGTTGGGAAACTATTCAGAAAGATTTCTTGAACCCTTTAAACAAAGACACAAAAAAGATAAAGATAAAGCACAAAGCCTACAGTTGTGCTAATAAGGCAGAATAATTGTTTTCTTTTTTGGCCATTTGTCAGAGAATACGAATGATGAAACAAAAACTTTTTTTCACTCGTAGTTAGTGATTGGGTGAAAATATAATTGAACTGTATAAAACATGGAAAGTATATAAAAAGGTATCCAAGGAATTAAGAATGCTAATCAGCAGTGGATAAAAATTTTGGAATTTTGGGATTCAGATAAAACTAAACCAAAGTAGGGCAGACCAACAAAATTTAGCCACAACTGGTAGAAAGGCTTTTAGGGATTCAAAGAAAAACGCACAAATAACTTGTAATCAATACAAGGATCTCTGAAGAAAGTGGTGTAGCTGTTTCAAGATGCACAATCAAAAGGCACTTGAAGAAAAATTGGCTGCATGGTCGAGAAAGCCATTACTACACAAATGCCACAAAGCTTATAATACGCTCAAACAGCACAGAGACAAGCCTCAAAACTTCTGGAACAAAGTAATTTGGAGTGATGAGACCAATATTGAACTTTTTGGTTTTTGTGTATCATTGATGCTTGATGAAAAATGGCCAAAAAATGACTGTAGGCATTTTCTGTGGATACTTTATTATGTTACCATCACATTGAATTTTTGTCTACCCCTCCATTTTCTTTTACAGGAAAAATGCCAAGTAGCATCAAAACCAACATCAAGTCTGCGTCGGGTTCAATGCATCCCTACAACCGATGAGCCACCTCAAAGTCTTCCCACAGTTTTCTTTTAAATGGACTTACACAACATTCTCTTGAGACTAAAATAAAACTATTTTTTTTGTATATCATGTTTGAGTGTGAATTTGCATAATTAAGTGTAAATTCAAATAAAATCCATGTGACTGGCATGTAAATTATTATAAAAGTACCTCTTACCTAATAGAATAGTGAAAGTATATCATATTTTAAAGAATTATTTCCCATAGGACTGGGAACTGGGGGTGCACAGTGGCAGAGTGGTTAGTGCTCTTACCTCACAATAAGGTTGTGAGTTCAAACCCCGGCCGACTCAAACATCCTCAGCTACCTCAGGCCTGTCTGTGAGGAGTCTGCATATGTTCTCTCCGGATACTCTGGCCTCCTCCCACCGTCCAAACACATGTGAATGGTTGTCTGTCATCATCTGTGTCTGTGTCAGCCCTGCGACTAAATGGCCATTGTCCAAGCCTAATGCCCAAAAGTGGCTGGGATAGACAACAGTCACCATTACCTTTAACGGGACCAAGCTGAAGTAAATAAATTCTGATTCTATTTAAAATGACATGGAAAATGTTCAGTTATTCTAACCTGGCATCAGCAATCATAGCACTTGGTTAGCTCTGGGGGCTGAAAAGACAAAATGCTCCAATTCCACAAACTTGGAAAATAATGCCCTTCTAAGTCGACTTCATGTTTCTATTTATCTTAAAGTTATTTTCTATCTCTCCAGCAGAGGGCAGTACATGCTTGCTGTTACTGTCAGCCATGGTCCTAGTTGATAACGTATCAAGAGTGCTTCCAGACTACATGAAAAGACCTTATTTACTTATTTAATATTTTTAATTAATAAATTAATGCAAACCTACTGTAGAGAGATAAGGTCCAGTTTTTACACAATATTACAGTCCAGCCTGAAATTATTTATACCCCTGGCAAAGTTTAAGTTGAGTTAAAGTTACTTTTATTTAACCAAGGACAAGTCTATGGGAAAATCCAACTCAACAGGTGAACAACAGCAGCTCTCTGCAGTTGGTTTGTGGACAGTCATGGCTAAGACTAAGGAGCTCAGTGAAGACATGCGGCTACACATTGTGTCAGGGCTATAAGGCCATATCTAAATATTTTCAAGTTCCAGTGGCTACAGTGCAAAGTATTATTAAAAAATACAAGATGTTCCATATTGTAGAAAATCTCGGATGTGGTCAGAAGCAAAAAGGGACACCTGTGCTGACTAGGAGGATAGTGAGAGGTAAAAAAGAATCAAGGATCACCACCAAGACCATCCTGGTGAATCTGGGCTCTGCTGGTGGTGACAGTCCAACGGAAACTACACACTGCTGGGTTCCACAGACGCAGACCAACAAGGAATCCACTTCTCCAGATAAGGCCTTTGCAAATGCTCCTCTGGACAAAGACGAAGACTTCTGGTCTTCTGTTTTATGGTCAGATGTAACAAAAATTGAATTGTTTGGCCATAATGATGTATCCTTCATTTGGTGTAAAATAGAAACCTTCAACCCTAAGAACACCATCCCCACTGTCAAACATGGTGGTGGTGTTTTTCAGCCAATGGATCAGGGAACCTAATCACATTAAACAGCACGATGAAAAAAGAACAATGCATCAAGATTGTCAACAACAACATCAAGCAGTCTGCAGAAAAATTTAAAACAAAAAAGCATTTCAGCACGACAATGACCAAAACACACAGAAAAAGTGGTGAAGAAATGTTTAGCAGACAAAAATATTAACCTTTTGCAATGGCCCAGCCAGAGTCCTGACTTGAATCCAATTGAGAATCTGTGGAGGGAGCTAAAGAAAAGGGTGATGGACAGGAGAGCCTCCAACCTGAAAGAGCTGGAGGTCATCACTAAAGATGAATGGGCAAAAATCCCAGCAGAGACGTGCAAGCAGCTGGTCAGCAATTATAGGAAGAATTTGATTGCTGTAAGAGCCAATAAAGGCTTGTCTATTGATTATTGAGAAAGGTATGAAAAATTTTGGACATGATGCCTTATACATCGTCTTAACTTCTGGAAGACGCCTGTGTCATTTCCAAGCAAGAAAAAACCTGCGCTTGAATAAAAGTAACTTTTATTCCAGAAGTATGACCAATTTAATTAATTAATTATTTAATAATAAAATAATTTGACTGTAGATACAAGATATCTCAAATAAGCAAAGTAACTTTAATAAAACTAAAATACGCAATTTCTAATTTCCCATTCATTGACAGGTTACTTGAATGTACATTTGTAAATCAGCTCTAGGACCATCTCCACTATAACGATCTGTTTGAACCATTCCAATCCATTTTTTGTGATAAACACAGCACAGAAACTACATTATTTAAAATAACCACTGTCCTTCTTCATGCTGCTGACTCTGGCCTTTTCTCCATTCACATCCTCCTCAACCTCAGTCTTTGAACCTATCTTACATTCAATTGTAGTTGGCTGGCATTGGGGTCAGTAGCATCGCAATACAATGGTTCATATATGTCTGACAAGGAACAGTTTATACAGGGCAGAAACATCAAGTCATTTCCATCACCAAATCTGAACAGGCTTCCACAGGGTTCTGTTCGGGGTCCACTTTTATTCATCATTTACATCCTCCCTCTTGGTAACATCTTCCTGCATTTTCATTCGACAACATCCAGCTCTATATTTCTCCTAAACACTGTATTTCTTAACTGTCAACAGGCCATCACCACTTTAGTGTTGCATAACAAACTTTATGGCAATAAAAGTGAAGTCCTCTCCAAATCCCAGCCCCTCAGTAAATTTATTGACTGCTGTTTGGGTATAATCTCTTCACAAATCAAAAGTCTGAGTATCATATTGGACATTACTCTACATTTCACTTCCTACGTCAACAATATTATTCACACCACCTTTTTCCACCTTCACAACATTTCCCGACTCCACCCATCACTCACTCAACAAGGCACCCAGGTCTTCGTTCATACCTTTCTCATTTCTCTTCTTGATTATTACTGCCCTGCCCTCCGGTTTACCACAGAAACTTCTCCAACGCCTTCAACATGCCCAGAACCCACACCAGATCCACTGAACACATCACTTCGGTCCTTAATCAACTCCACTGGCTGCCAATACCTCAGAGAATTTACAACAAACTACTTCTACTTACATCCAAGGCACTCCACAAGCTGCACCTCCATACCTCACAGATCTGATTCATCCCAGGCCTACTCTCTGCCCTATCTGTCAAAGTGGTCACAATGAGGTCAGGACTTTAAGTTACTGTTCTAAACTTTAAATGTCTTTTAGCTGTCTTTAACTGTTCTGCTGTAAGGTGTTTTATTATTATTATTATTATTATTATTATTATTATTATTATTATTATTATTATTATTATTATTATTATTATTATTATTATAACAGAAGTAGGATTGTACCTGACCCCTGACCTTAAGGTTTCCAGCTGTGGTAGTTTCCCACTTTTATTTTGACATCAAACACTAAGGTCTCTCTTTTTCTTTGCAGCACATGAATCATGCAGCATTATCTAATATGTGCTTTTTGGTTTTAACCCATTTGGCTGCAGTAGCAAAGGTGAGCCTAATGAGTGCGGACGTCGCTGTGTGTGGCCTGATACTGTCACCGCTGAGGGAGGATTGGTGCTGACGGACCAAGGGGGGCCTCTCTCTACGCCGGGTCCACTCTGTCCAGTCCTATCTCTGTCCGGGCCTGTGGCTGACCTACATACACCCTCTGTCCCCTGAACAGGGGGACGTCTGGCTGCGTCAGACGCAGAGTCCTCGCTCTGCTGAGACAGGCCAAAGCTGCACAAGGTCACAGTGTTCCTCACAGGGTGAAACAGACACATATGACCTGCCCAGTCACTGATCACAGCAAGTGAGGGTTCAATAATACTTTGGGAAGATGTTAATGTTACTGAAGAAATGTATAATGCATAATCATGGACTTAAGTCTTTAAATCTGGGGTACCCTTAATAAAAATAGGGCTTCCAAAATTGGACCAACCATAAGTTTGATTTTGCACATTCATGTCACAATACTATGACAGATTAATAAAATGTCTAACCTGTTAAATGACATAATAATCTTTCCATATGACATGAATATGACACATTGATGGCTTTATGGCTTATAAGAGTAATATAATTGGTGCAGATAAAGCCATACATTATTATGAATTCATCTTCTGGACACAACATGGAATAAAAGAGCTACAGTGAAGAGTGACGTGAAACTAGGCCTTCAGATCTTCATGGCTAATACCCACACACGTCTCATTTTACATTACAGGTCTTTATGTCTTACCGTTATGCACCATCATCAAAAGAGCTGATACCATGGCCCCAGGTTTGTGGTCCCCTTTTGAAAAGGTGGAGGTAAATACCACAGTTTGTTGACTGGACTTTAGGTAAGCTGTACTTAGATATTAAAAAATATGTATCTTGTTCTTGTGATAAACCAGATAAAACTTGCTAAAGTTACCTTACATGTGTGGAAACTAAAAAAATTCAAGTCCTCTAGTTAAGGTCATAAAATGGGTACATGATTCTAGACTTCAAGGCAACGAGTTAATTTTTAAGTGGCCTCAAGATAATTAACTCATGGGAACAACAAAATATCTCAAAATCCCAAGACAATCCCAAAGCAAGTACTGTTTAAATATCTCTGTTGTTCATTCCCAACATAATGTAATGCTTGATTACCATAGCATTCCTATACATTAGCAGTCTTTGTCCATAAGCCACCGGCATCAACAGGTCTCACCTTTAACATTTATTTGTGGCCTAGAATTTTATTGTTATCTTTTTCTCACATGTCTGGGGTCTGTAATTGTTGATGTTGCATTAATCCATCCACAAGGGGTCACAAGCCAGTTTAATTTTTGTGCCGGGATGGGCAGAATCAGGAATGAGTACATCAGAGGGACAGCCCAGGTTAGATGATTAGGAGATAAAGTTGTCGAGGCCAAACTGAGGGAAGCCAAGCCCCCTGGTGGGCCTGTTTGGGGTCTTAGAGTAAAAGACACACCAAAGCTCTGGAAACAGACTGATTCAAAATTGTATTGTGTCTTTTTGAAAAAGATGGGACTTTTGAAAAATAGTGCAGACCAAAAAAGAGAGGCATGAAGCCAACAAAGCAGAACATACCTAAAGAACATAATAAGAATTTGACACAAATAACAAAAATGCAACAATAGGCCAATTAATCTGTTGCTTATTTATTTTTTTAACAACAGTTGCAAATGTAATCCCAGTGGTTGAGGAAGTACCCAGTTCCTTTTCTTAATTAAAGCTACAGATAAAAAGGTAACAATATTCTTTAGAAAAAGAATCACCTCAACATTTCAACTAAAGAAAAAGTATTATGTAGTGAATTCAACAGTAAATCCTGTCAATAGTTTGATGAATAGTTTGACTGTGCTCCTGATCAGACTGTGTGTGACCTAACCTTAAACAAACCGTGAGGGGTCAGCAGAGCGTCACTGTGTCACCCACATCTGTCTCTCACCACACTGTTAAAGACGCTTCTTGCATAGATCAGACTCCTGTGCCGTGCAGATAGGTGGCTCCCCCTTGTCCGTGCTGGATATCGGGAAAACTCAATATGACAGCTGCCTCCCAAGTGACAGAGTACAGTGTGTAACAGGCTGCGGCGCGCACGGGACACAGATCCACACTGACAACATAATCAGCGCTGCCATCTTATGAAAAGACAGCATTTTCTGTTCAAAACAACACTCTGCGATGAGCAAATGTGTCAGACGACTTCATGTTCGCAGACATGAGATCATGCCGCCTCAGAGTGGACACGTCGTTGGACATTAGCTTTTAGTGGTGGCATCATTATGTGAACAGCAGTGGATTCATAAGTGGATCCCATTGTCCTTGACATTGACAATAAAAAGAACTGGACTAAAGTGTGTCTCCCAATTTGTTAAACAGTTTTGACAGTCTCTGAATTTTGGCTGCCATCTTTAGTTTGTGGAGCCAGAAGTGACCATATTTAGAATAAGGTTGCAGCTCAGGAAGCATTAACAAAACAAATCTAGCTACTAATGCTATTGACCAAAAAGGCATTAAACAGTATATACACCTGGGACTACAGATGAAAATTAGCCCAACTCTAGCACATTTACATGCTTGACTAGCAAACAAATGTTGATTAATGTGCACTGTCCCATATTAAATAAAAAAACAAACATTGTGCTCTGTTTATTTTCAAAGTAGCCTAATGCATGCCATTGCAAATGGATTTATAGTTTTTTTTAATATCATAATTGTTCCCCTAAAGCTGTTGATTAGCTGCAGAAGATATTCACTGCTGCCACTTACTTACCTTGCAGTTCACAAATGTCAACTTTGTGTACTGTAAGGTGTACAAAATATCGCCATTTCTCCTGCTAGTAGCATGTTAGCATAGAAGCCAATCACTCCAATATAAAATGATGAACCATAGATGTAATATAGGTTCTGGTTCATAAGTCAGCCATAGACAAACCGTTGATTTTCAGTGAAAGTTGACCCATATGCAATTGATTTGGACTTCAGGGTTTATTTGAAATATTTTCAGAACAACATGAGATTACCCCTTGGGCCCACTGGTGCAATAGGGACAGGGCAGAGGAGGTGGTGCCATATTCAGGTTTTAAAATACATTCATGGTTCTCACACTAGCCAATGTTGCTGCTAGTTACCATGGATGTATTATTAGACCAGAGCCCTGTACTCTGAAGCTGGATTAGGAGGTTAGCAATGTAAGTTCAGAGTTAACCCTGGGTTTTCGATATGTCAAAACTAGTTTACTTTCTATTGAGATAGTTCATCTTGGTAACACAGAGGTTGACCAATCAGGAATGAGAAATAAACTGCCGGTGTCAAGGAGGAGGGGAAAAGACGCAGTGTGGAGACCAATCTATGTAGCCTGGCTCCGCCCTCCTACGTACTTCCGCTCAATTTCATTTCGCTTTAGTACTTAGTCTGGGATCGCTGTATATTCTTAGGTTTCCAGAAATCAATTTTTTGTAGGACCAATCAGCGAACAGAGGGAGTGACTTGTTGTTTCCGGTCGGTTTTGGCGCATGCCAGACGTCACGACCACACGTTAGTGATTGGCTATGGCAGATCCTGAGTGACTCTGGGCAGATCCAATAGTTTTAAACTTCAACAGAGTTCCCGCATACAAGGAAGTAAACGCTTGTCAATGGAGCGAGGCCAGACTCTCTGTACAAATGAAATGTACGAGAGTCTGGTAGAACCAGGCTACAATCTATGGTGGAGACAAAAAAAATAAGTGTCTGCACAAGCGCTGGCTGACTGGAGCACAATGTAGGCCTACAGCAATCGAGACTGTAAAGTCATGTCATATTGTAGATTAGTTCTCAGAGATTTAAACACCTGAATGACATTGTGCTCACAATGGGATTTATTGTCAGTCATGTTGAGATTAACAAATTAATTGACTCTATGATATTTATTTGAATGCAGTGTTTAAAACAGACTCCACACTTCTGTTGTTAGTCTTTAGATCTGTGTGCGTATCTGCTGTTCATTCAGTCTCTGGTGCTGTTCGTTTTGCAGGAATTTAGTGTATCTTACTTTAGTGTTTTTCATCATGTAAACTCTCTCCAACATGTTGCTGTGATTGGTCGTTTAGTTCCAACTCCACCTGTTTCACATGAATACGCTCTCACTCCAGAGAAACCCAGGGTTAACTCAACGAGTTGATAACCCTCTTTGTGAACCACTTACAATAGCCAACCATTTTGGAAGTTGCAGGTGTCTGGTCAGCTGGTCACCACGTGTTTGTGTTTGCATGTGGTCTGTGGGGAAAATATATTTTGGGCCACTTAAGTTTTTTCATTGCAATACCTTGAGCGGCCACTGGTGCTAGACCGAGAAGCACATTTTTAAAATAACCACTTAAAATTTCACAGGTGCTTATGAGGTTTCTCTATAAACATTTACTGCCTGGCCAAAAAATAGAAGTCACCACCTGGATTTAAGTAAGCAAATAGAGGAGAGCTTCCCGTTGGATAATTACTGCATGGATAATTATGTTTTAGCTGGCAACAAGTTATGTAACCCTAACTGTGATCAGTGAGTAGTTCCTCATTTCTTAAACAACCATGTGGTTAAACACATCCTGTGGTCATGGAAAAGATGTTCATTTGTTTTGGAAGGGTCACATAATTTCCATCAAGCACCGTCTAAGGAGATTACTGAAACTAAAATTGGGTGAAGACCTGTAACTGGAAGGGTAGTGGGGAACCATCTTTGAGGAAAAAATGTACCTAGTTTGCTGATATTTATGGCTTGTGACTATGCTAGAAAATACATTCTACCAATAATGAATGCTGGTGTTTGTTATATTTAGACAACAGCAAACCATGGTTATGATAATTAATGTACTGATGGGTGTTGATTAATGCAAAGACACTTAGTAGTACCATTTATTTGGCCACTGTCCACTTCTGTCGACTCATGCCTCATGGTGTTTTGGAGAGATAACTTTGTGGCTGCATTAACATGACTATCCTCTGGCACTCACTTAAAGGCTGGTGTGGGCCTTTAACAGAACATGATAAGGTCCATATCTCACTCACTATATGGAGGCTTTAGGCTAGTGTTCTCATTCAAACTCCCACAAACTAATGCTTTAATGTACCACAAATTGTGATTCAAATGCTCCTCAGTGATTCACTTGAAAGGCAGTGATGACGCCCATCTGTGAAATCTTGTCCAAATGTCTTCTTTATGAAAGTTGGGATCAGAGGAATTCATTAGAAGTCTGTGGGTGGCATCAGTAACGGGCAAAATGAGAATGAGCCAAACTGAAATGTTTCCAAATCTGACTGGAACACAACTACAGCCAAAATACTTTCCACTGATCCTGTTACGGCTGAGTTTGAGTTCCACTTTGAATTCAATTTTAAAACCTTTATCATCAAAGGTAAATAAATAATAGCCATAGGTTAAATCACTCACTAACACTCAAATTAAAGTCACTGCTATTACTAATTTGTCCACTGGGGGTCGCACTGTTTCAGTAAAGGTAGCCAACCTAACACAACAATGAGACTGAAAACTGAACAGTTGATAGCAGCAATGTAATTATTCTTTTGCTGTCAAATGACCCTCTGTGGCACCCTTATTACCCAAATGTCTGTCAAGAAAGAGAAATGTAGACACAGAGGTCAGTGATGCTGCAGTGAAAGTGAACTATGTCATTGCTAGCAAAATAGCATTAGCATCAAAGCCATATTGTGAGGGTGTGTGACTAGTCGGTTGTGTTCACTTTGTCCCAGAATTCAATTTGTCACTTATTTTATTTGTATGTTCCTTTGTACATTTTACATGTGATTGACAATATACAACAAACAGCTAGAAATTACTATTCTGGGTTTGTTTTGTTTAGTATTTGTTTAGTTATAGTTTATATTTATTTTAAATGGCCACACATACACATATTTAGTTTAAAATGCTTTATTTGGTTAAAATTATTTACTTCATTTTGAAATGCACATTCAAACATAGTCCACAGACTTACCTGTACCACCACATGGTTTGAACAAAGAGGAGGTGTGTCCTTTCCTCAGCCAGTGTGACTCCATGGTGATGTCATGGGGAGAGGGGAAACTGGTTTTGAGTTATTTGAGTTTTCTATGTATTTTGTATTTTGGTTTACGTTTCATTGTGTTTTTGCTACAACACTAAAGCCCATATTACATTTACATTTATTCATTTAGCTGACGCTTTAAGGCGGCAGTAGCTCAGTGGGTAGAGCAGTCGTCCTTCAACCGGAAGGTAGTAGGTAGTAGACACTTAACCCACCTTGCCTCCAGTGACTGTAACACTGGTAATTACTGTAGAACAATGTAAGTCGCTTTGGATAAAAGCGTCTGCCAAATGAATAAATGTAAATGTAATGTAAATGCTTTTATCCAAACCGACTTACATTATTCTACAGTAATTACCAGTGTTAAAGCGACTGGAGGCAAGGTGGTTTAAGTGTCTTGCCCAAGGACACAACGACAGTAAGAACTGTGGGAGAGTGGGAATCGAACCGCCTACCTTCCGGTTGAAGAAGACTACTCAAATAAATTTTGATTTATTAAAAATGACATCTGGAAAGTTAGGTTTATTAATTGTATGCCTTTTATTTCCAACTCTAAAGTAATCTAATCTAACTGACTCTTTAACCTGCTGTGTTTCAGCTGCTGTTGTTAACTGCCTTTAGGGGTGGGCGCTATGTTGTTATGAAAGTGGCTACCGGTATTGTGTTGTGCCATGATATAGATTTTGTAATTCTGTGGATATCATTGAATCAGTGTTTCCAACACATTAAGGAAACTTTGGCGCTCTGCAATAGTACAATAGGTGCCACCATAGTTTCCAAATGAGCCGTTAATATAATATAACTTGCCGTTGGATTTTGCAGCGGTAAATTACAGTCAAATTCAAGCGTTTGCTGCATTGACCTGTCTGCTCTGTACTGGCTGCTCTGTGAAGGACTCAGACCCGGCCCCTCCTGCTGACCGTCTCACTGAGCTCTGCTGCTTTGGGAGCGAGGGGCATGGCTTCTCCTGATGACATCCGAGTAAAACATTGTTTTCCAGAGAATGTGAATTTATGTTAGCAATAGTTACAACACTAGTTACAACACTTTTGCTAACACTTTAAATGTTGCGCTCTATGTGCTTTAAATCACGTGATAATATTGTAATCTGATTAATGTTCAGAGCATGGGAAGTAGCATTCCTAGGCTCATTTCTGACCAATAGCAGAGGAGCAGTGCCATTAAGATGTCTCACCTGATTGGTTAAAAATCCTTTTTTTATTTTAAATTTTTTTTCACGAAGGGTGAAATACTCTGATAGCCCTTTTCCACCGGCAGGAACCGGGTGCTGGTGTGGAGCCAGAGCCTAGTTTCAAACCGGGTTCTTTGTCTTTTGACTGCCAAAGCACCAGCTCCGAACCAGGAAAAGTGGTTCAGTGGTAGCGCCAAAACATTGCCTGGCCAGAAGGAAGAACCATCTGCGTTAGGGGCTAGGGTGATCTTGGCCGACATCTTTCTCTCACCCACCTCCTCAATCGGGTCCAGCAGACCCTTCTGACCAGCTTGCTGAGTGTCTTTCTCTCCCGGAATATATAATTTTATATTCAATCAAAAATCTTGTTTGGACTCCATTTCACCAAACTGACCTCTATTAGTCTGGAGCTGGTCTCCTTCACAAAACACAAACCTCATGAGTAAGGACTTGCTCAAAATATTGATTTTGTCACAGTTTTTCACCGGATTCTATTCTAATGGTTTTTGTCCTGACTCTGTCTTAACACTCTCTGTCTCGGACATGACATGCTCTCAGCTGATATGGTCTTAACTACAACACTTGTTTCTGTCTTCTGTTCACTACATCTCAGAGGTTGTTTACACAAGAATCCGATTCACTCAGAACAAGGATTATTTTGGAGTTTGGCTGCTGGTTTACACAAGGTGCTCTTTTATATAATGACTGTAGAGTAAGCAGCAATGGGGCTCATAGTGCTCCTACTAGCCAAGCTGACATGCCACAGTGTTTTGGCATCAACAGTCCCTAATTTGTATTTGCAACGTGTTCACTGAATGAGATTTGCACTTGTCGCTGTAGAATGACTTAAATCAGCCTCACAATGCCTTTAGTTTACAAGAGCACTTGAATACATTACACACGTCCAGCTCTTTGCTCCTTTTACTCTCAAACAGAGGCGAGAAGAGGCCCTTTGATAGAAACAAGAGTGTCCTCCATGTAATTACACTTGATCATGTTTGCATATGTGACTCCTCCAGTCTGTCACGCTCGCTGAGTCTGACGCTCCTGGGAATCTCCCACTAATCCACAAGTTCATGTCAGAGGCACTTTTCCAGGAGAGGACAATCACACATGCTGTCTGTGTTATCTGGAGCACAGAGATAAGTGTGGGTCGGGCCCCTTTCAGTGAACGCACATTAGCTGTGCCTCGGAGGGAGTGCCGGCTGTGGAAGGGGAGGGGGCGGGCAGGAAGGAGGGAGGTGTTTGTCTGCCGGGAGCGCAGAGCTTTCATTCACTTCCACAACTGTGAAGATGTCTCCTTCACACCCTGGGCCTGTGTCGCCCTGTGCTACAAATGAGATGTGTTATCCAGAGGTGTCAGGCTGGCAAGTCCACAATGTGTAAACTCATGTCCTGGGGGTGTCACTAACATGTTTTTACACTGTTCCGGCCTTTATACCAGTCTACTCCAAGTTATACTGTTTTATTAAAGTACATTTAAGCCAGAAAGTTAGCTACTTTGCACACTACTAATTTTGTGAGTCAATGGGGAGGAGTAAAATGTGTTGGGCAACATTTAGTACCAAGGAAGTCATTGCTTTTGTAAAACTAGCAAAATGCCACCTTTGTTTCACTTTGAACTGCAGTCTTTGTCACCAAGCACCACCTTTTATTGACTTCCATTCAAAATTTGGGGACCTCCATAAATTATTTCACTTAAGTCCCTGCCACACGTTGAAATGTTTAACTTATTTTTTGTTTTTTTAAGTGTATAAAATTACCACATGCCATATGCGACTTGAATTGGCCACGGCCTGTGTCTTGAAGCATGTCACACTGCAATGAAAGAAGCCCAAGGCTACATTTCAACTCCAGTCAAAATCGACATCACAGCTGCACATTAGCCACATTATATTGATTCTGAGGCACAACAATCGGCTGGCTCGCTCCAATTTACAGCATCAGCAAGTGTCAAAATGAGTGGCGTTGAAAAGAGTAATTAACTGTGGATAAAGAATAAGAGTGGGTTTCAGTGTTGCAAAAAGAGCTGGGGGTAGGTCGTTAGCATACATATGTTTGCACAGTCTTCTACCTGAACACACTTCAGTCGTAGCAGGATTCTTTAAATTGTCTTCAATTTCTGACACTTTGAATTTTGTATTTGTCGCAGGCAACCCTTGGTCTACCACTAACTTAAAGCCAAGAAGTACAATTTTACTGCTACTAATTAATCACTTTTCAACAATCAATGTCACAGGGGTTTTAGGTTCATGTACTAAATAAATACAACTTAAAAGCAACTAAATTAACCTAAAGAGAAGCTAAACTGTAGACAAACTGTGAGCATCCTAAAGTTTTGACATAAAAAGTTTGGGTCACATCTCATTTGGCAAAATGGCTTCCCACGACAAATGTTTGGAAAACACTGGTCTCAGTAGTCCCAACATTCCCGGTCCAACTGGACTACTTATCCTGTGGAACACCGAGCTGGAGTTGGTAATTTATTTTGTGGATGGCCATTTTTCCTCTTAATTGAAATTTACTATGTTTAGCTTTGCACTAGTGTTAGTCTTATCACTGTAGAAATAGAGTGACAGACGCGGCAATTGATGTTGCCAATGTTCACAGAAACTTCTAAAATATTCTTAACTAAACCCTTATAAAAGTGATGTGTCTTTGTTTTTATAATAAAATCTGGCACAAGCTGACATTTTACATTCAGCTACAAAAAGTAAAACATGACAAAAACAGGTCTTTATGCAACAAAAGGAACTATTTATTCGAGATACGCATTGCCAGTACAAATGAAGAGACCATAAAACCTACACCTTTCAGCTATTTATCTCCACAGAAAAAAAGATTGAAGTTGGAATTAAAAATACAATAGTTTTCCATATGATACCTTTTTACATTTGCAGGAATCTTAAAAGTTCAAACCTGTCGAGAAAAAGGCTCCATGATTTCTCTCTGAAATTCTTATATAAAAAAGAAGTTAACATTCAAAACACTGCAGTACGTTATTTTATTTAAGAACAAAAGACATGCAACAAATAAAACATTTCATGTTTTACAAATTGTTCATTTTTCTTTTCATGTCCTTTTCATATTCAAAAACTAAAAGCATCATTACATGAAGCTTCGATAATATTTGACAGGCGAAGTGAAGAGTAGCCTTGTTTGGAGGGCGTTCCTGTGATAAGTGTGTGCTTCTCTGAGGGCTTGCTGCTGTTGTACTGATGAAAGCACAAAGAAGTTTATCTAGTGACAGGACACGGTATTGCAGCTCCAAAAGTCAGACATGATATCATTCATGTGGAACCAGTACAAATGCAAACTTGTAGTTTCTGGCTGTAAAGGTTCAGTTTAGCTAAAACGCTACAATGGAAAGATTAACACTCATTTTCACCATTTTGGAGACAAGTGTAGATCCTGTTTCCACCAAGAAGTATTGGCAAGGATTAATTTGGATTTGTCAATTGTCTAAAGGGATACAAAGCCAAATTAAGTGAACCATATCGTCCCACTTTCAGTTAAAAACTCTTCCATAATTGACATCCACAGGCCTAATGGTGACAGAAGTATCTCTTCATTCTAATGAGGAGCATTCTAAAATCTTGTTTTCTATATGGTTGGTGAGAAAGGAGCACAGAAAATATGAAGGACACAGTAGCATATAAATGTATGATTTGCATAGCTATAACCTAAGCTAATTACTTTGTTAGTTACTACAGTTAAAATGCTGGTACAATTAGCAGCTAATTGCCTTGGTTTAACAAAAACTGCGTAATATGGATTCAGTCGCTTGGGGACATTTGCCAAAACCCTCTTGTGTTTGCACAGTTAGCAATTTTTGCTAATTGCCAATTCTGCCATTAAAAATATATTTCAGTTGGCGAAACGGATGGCACTAAGATGTGTACGCAGCTTATTATGTTTGCAAACACAAAAAGGGTCTGCTGCCAGCAAAACAAGTACTAAAAGGTGGAGCTAAACAACAGCAGTGTGTTGATTGGGTGATGGGAAACCTTGGGCAAACATTGTGAATCAAAGCAAACTTGTTCCTTTGTTATGCCAAGTAAACCGACTGCAAAAGGCTATATTTGTAATGTTCTTAACATATGTAGATGATAAGGTAATAACTGTCCCTGCCATAAACAATGACAATTTTTTCAACCCTTACTGGAAGTGAAAGCCAGGTTAGGGGTTGTTCTTTTCCAGACAGTGCTGGAATCAGGCCATACCTTTTGGTGGAAACAGGGCTTAAAATGTAGGATTAGTGCTAGGCTTAGCCTGCAGTGCTGATAATTAACAATATCAGAGCTACATACACAACATTGCATGTAGCATGTAGGATCTGGCCCCATACATCAGGAACTCCGTTACTGTTGGTATCAGTCAGTTTTATCATGGCTACTGCCCAAAAATGCAGAAAAAAAAAAGACTAAAGGTGCATATCTACATACTGTATATAGAGCATTCTTGGGCTAACTCTCATAATGGTAGCATAAAAATGAAACCTGTAGTAAAGCAAATAATATCAAACAAAAACAAAATATGATGAGTTATTCACATAATGGAGAGATAAAAATATATCCAAACATTATCTGGATTTGTGTGCCATCATTATTATTAGCATCCAGTGGAACGTCTATAAACATGAGCGTTTTCTGATCAGAATGCATCTTTTGGCTTTGAATACAGCACATAGATAAAATCCTATGAAAAAAATGACTGTAAAGCTGATCCCAAATGTAGAGGATAAAAAATCTGCCTTTTTTGGTATCAAAGTTTGTAAATGCTGATATCTCATGAGGACTACTGTAATGCTGTTTACATTAGACCACATACTATACTGTACAAATGACAGAAGTAACAAACTGGGATTCACATTTTAGATTTGTGAGTATAAGTATATGACAATGGAACTAAGCTAAGGTTTCTTGATACATGGTATGAGTTGTGTTTGGTTATTATGGAATTCTGTTTGTGCCATTATTGTATGCAGAGCTGTATGGCATCAATTCAAATTCAAATGCAAATACAAAAAGTTTAGCTATATGCTGCTAACAGTTTTGCCATGTAGGAGTTAAGATGTGCTGCTGAATAATGACACTACCAGAACTCCATACATACAGTAGAATTCACAAACGCAGCACCTAAAATTAGAATTATCTGTTTGGGATTTGGTTACCAGCAGTATTTGGTTCTATTGATACCCTTACCCTCTGACCACAACTCATTATTTTATGTGTATATTATACACATAAAATGAAAATGAAAATGTGTGGTATGGAACACCTATGGGAGATTTTTTTAAAGCAATATTCTAAAAGTATGGTGTTCTTTCTATGCCAAAATATTATACTGCTTGTTGATCATTTAATGACCTGTCTAAATAACCTCACCAATTCCCACTTTCTGACTTATTGTTTGTGCTTTTTGCCATTAAATTGTATGTCTTTTGTGAATGTTGTGATGTGAGCGGAAACTTGTGTGACATCCCTTTATAAATCATGCTGAATGTGTTAATAGCTCAAATTAAAATGTTGACTCTACTCATTCAAAAATAAAAGACTGCACTTTGTCTGAATACAAAGTATAGCAGCTTTGGAAATGGTTTATATAATAATCCAACTTAAGAAATAGAATTGTAAGAACGAATGTGATAAAAAATTCCCTTCAGGGTTAGATTTTTGGCACTAATGAAAAAACATAATAATAAATGTGGATGTTTGATGCAGGGAGGTACTAGGCTGGTGTAGGTACCAAATTTACTCTGGGCCTGTATTTTGTAAATGCAGAAGAGCCTTGTTTTGGAACAAACAATTACACAAATTAAAGTTCTCAGAGTGGACTATCACACACTAATGTTAGCTTTTGCAAAAGTTAAGCTAGCTATGTATGTATTATTGCTTTCATTAAAAACATTAGTAAAAGAGCAAGAAATGTAAGAAAGTTACTTTCATATAGACAGATATCCATTGATAACCCTAAAACATATCTGTATGCCATATGTCACGAAGCCAATCTCAGTGTGCTATGTCATCAAACAAACATAAATCCAGTTCTGAGCTTCTTCTTTAATACCGCCAATACAGAAATATAGTTTATTATATTTCAAAATATTTTTTTAATATAGTATTTTGATAAAGTTCAATATTTTATTATTGTAGTGCTTTTAGACACTTTTTGTTGGGAGAAGCTGAGATGAAAATGCCATTGAGACTACACTATGTACTGCTGTAAATGAGCCCAGGAAAATGCAATCTAATACACTCAAACATTATATATTGTATTATATTTTGTATATATTATAATATATATTGTGTTCTACAATATATGTTGTGGAGAAATAGCTCAAATTCTGGAGCGTGCTAAGCTCTGGGGCTGCATAAGAAACAAATATAAAAGAATATAAAACATGTGAACATACGTACCATATAAAAAAAAAATCTTCTAAGTAATACACACTTGTGTCAGCATGTGTCATTGTTACTGTCTGCTTTTCCAAACTGGAGTGTGCTGTCAATTACATACTGGAGCAAATGAGTTACATGAAGACCATAAATTTTATGAAGCAAATTAGTTGTGATGTTTTTAGTCTTGGTCCTATTATGCAAACCCAATATTTTAACGTATGTTCCCTTTTTGTTTGTCGTAGTTCCTTTCTTTGCAAATGACACAAGCCATTGTGAACACCTGAGTCAATCTGGCACCTACACCAATGCAGTACAAATGCAAAAATGTATTTGTTGTCAATGGCAAAGAGGTAGAGTGATAGCATTTCAATTTACAACAGTGGCCTTATGCTGCTAACTGTTTGACTTAATGACATAAAAAAACAAAGAATGATCTTGTGGAAACTGTACAAAGTGTGAAGCGTGGAGCGTGGATTATGAGTCCCCTCTCAGGCTGCGCCGCTGGTCCAGGCAGGAGCGTGATTCCAGACCCCAGCTGTGTCCTGTTGTAAGACTTTGTCCAGGGTTCTGTGAGGTGAGGTTTTGGGGGTATAAGATGAGGGGTATGGGGCTAGGGGGCATCAGTTGGAAGTGTCAGAGTGAACGCTGCCGGGTCCTTCTGTAGGTGAAGTCACTGAGGAGGGGGTGGGGGCATCTTGCCAGCCGCCGTTCGCCTGATAACACAAAGGTTCATTACTAAACACGGCAGCTCACACTTACAGAGATGCCACAGATACATGTCCTCAGGCCGGGAATGTACTGGGACTGTCTCCCACAGCCCTAAGCTATATCTGTTCCAGTATCAGTGGGAAATTAGGGCTCATATTTCAGAAATACAAACAATGAAATTTAGTTTGCAACCAAGCAGAAAGAGGAACTTTAAGCGTCCATCACTGGCAGAACTCTTATTCAAATAATGAAGAAAAGACACACGAGATAAGCTGGGTTTGTGTGCGGTAGATATTTGTAAAGGCAGCTAATGTGTTGAGGCATTTGTGATATTTGGGATTCATACATTAGATTTAAATGTAAAGCCATATATATATTTGGTTTCCATTTCAGTTTTTTACATTTTATTTATAAGCTGGTAAAAGTTGCCTACAATGTGAAATAAAGAGGGAAGAGTTCACAGATTGTCTTGGGTGATGCTTTGTTATATTCTGATTTGTAATCAGGGATGCACAATATATTAAAATTGTATGCTCAATACAACATCTAAATGCACCATAAACAGTATATATTACAAAAGAAATTCCTTTTTTTGTCAAAATTCTTTCGCTAAACAATGACTTGTATAAAATCTTAATATTAGAAAATCTTAATATTAGAAACATAGTAGTAGTAACTGAATGCCAAAAAAGTAAGGAATAATCTAATGACAGTGAAAACTAAATGTTATTTCATAACTGAACTTGAAGTAGGATTATAGAACCAGCAAATTTACTTCCAGTTGCAGTACACTTAGCAAAAAAATTAATAAATAAAAAAGCTGCCCAAAATTCTAGCAAACACAGCCAAGTATAAAAATATGTGAAATTCTAAACTTCCAAGTGTTGGCTCCACAGATGACAGCAAACTGGCTGCAGACAGAGATTCTGCTGCTACATTATGCATTACGGCAGTTCTTTACAGCCTTAAATGTGAATAAGGCGGCATATTGATGCAGTGTAAGACGTGCTAGAGCAGGCAGGCGTCCAAGGAGAACGGCATGTGTGAGGTCAAAGCGCTGGGGAAGAACAGAGCTAGAATACGTTAGTGACGTCTCGGGGTTAGCACAGCTGGCTGAGGGACGCCCATTTGAATACACAGCCCTGTTTTTTCCACTGGAGACATTTCTTCTGATTATCATATGGCTACTGAGGCAGGACGGTGACAGCGGCTCGTCCTCGTCCTGTGAGCGCAGCTCGCTGTCAGGGCCATTACCGCGGCACCAATGTGATCTGAGCAATGCGCTTGGATTGCTGTCCTAAGTCCACACTCGACTCTCCTTGTGTCTGTCTTATCGATTTTCCCCTTTACGACATGGCTTGTCGCTGTGGATTTCCCTACTGTTTACAGCCGCCAGCAAGCGACCCCCTTATCCACTACCCCCACCTCCACATGAGCCTGATCTGCTGCGCAGTACGACAAACATGCCAGAACACATGCCTAAGCAGAACTCATTTTCTAGTTACAAATACGTATACTATTGGCTCAATGATAGATTTTGCAAACAATATTTTTCTCATTCATCCATGTCACAGTGGACAAACATTAGAAGGAACAGGCATTGCATATCAAATTAACACGAAAAACATTATGAACATAATAAATGTATATAGCTATAGTTGTTCTTATATCTGGAAGCTTACAGCTCTTATAAACCTTTTCTTGACATATCAAAATAGGGCAAGGCGTAATGGCTTATTTCAAATCATGGAGGTATACTTTTATTGAATTGAATTCTTGCTATCTGTCCTATTTAAACAGTTTGAATTTTGTTTTTATATTCAAATATTTTCTTTCTTTTTATACTTGAGAAATGAAAATAAAGCACCAGCAGTATGGCCTTTATAGTTTTAGCCCTCTCTATCATCGAAAACAAGTTCTAGTATAATTTTTATGCCGCATAAAGTTTTCATCACCATGACCATTAATTAAGATGATTTGGTCGCTAGCATCAGCATTAGCCTGCAAGCTGTGCACAGTATAGCGGTTGGAATAGCTTGTTCTATGGCACTCTACAACTTCTTTCCCCCTAGTCTACTTTGCCTATAGTTAGGTTCCTGACAGCAGTGTAGCCCTGTAGCTAACTGTATGAGGGTCCTCTGCCCGCTGGGGCTGCTAATCCCAGGTCGGCTGGTCAGAGGGGTCTGAAGGTGTGACCTGTGCGCTGTGGCTCACTGCTGCAGGTGTTAGCTTAGAGCTGATGGAACATGACAGGCTCAGATGGCCGCTCCACATGTGCAGCCCACCTCAGTGTGTAAATTCAGGGGCTCTGCTCCACACAGAAGTGACCACAGAGAAGACAAGTTCAGTAACTGGCACTCTGAGCCCCATGGCTTTGAAATATTTGGCAGTGGAGGGAAAAAGGCTCCTTACATTGATGCCCTGCGGACTGTACATCTGGTTGGCTGTGAGTGCTTCACTGTATCCGCCTGTCTGACTGATAACATGGCGAAGGGTATCCACCTGAAACAAACAGCACACAAAGAGCAAAACAAAGCAAGGTCAGAGTCAACACAAAGGAAAACACTGTCATGACAGGATGACGGAAAAATAAAAGAATACACTGCTAGTTATTATGAGTAATGGCATCTTTAATTTTGGTAAAATATTGTTCTATAAAAATGTATTTCTGTACACAACCTTCTATTCTATCACAATATAGGCTTCCCCAACTCATTGACTGATACTTCATTACATGCATAATATAAATAATTAGAATAAATCAATATTAATAATAATTGCTCAAATAAATCTGAAAATAATGTTACTGACTTTTATGCTATTATTTATATTCTGAATTCTCTATTAAAATAATTTTATATAACAAAAAGAGAAAATATGGCTAATGTGACAAAAAACACCAAACCCCTAACTTTTTTTCTTAGTTACATATCTTTGTTCTATTTTAAGCTTGCACATTTTTGTCATTATCATTATCAGTTTATTTGAACAACACATATTAACATATTGAATTAATGTTGCATCGACCAAAAAACAAAAATTAAAAAATCTAGTTACATGGTGCTTAAAGGAGTAGGAAGAAGTGAAACTTGTGAACTCCTACTCTCTCTCAGCCTCAAAGGTCTTTACAGTCTGTACAGAGACTTAGACTGTTCTTAGAGCCTCCATCAGGGCGGGGAAAAACAAACAAAAATATGGCGTCAGAATTACGACAATAGTCGACACGCGCAAATATTATGACCACGAGCAAATTATTTCAATTCCCTTGTGTAGATCTGAACTCTCCACGCGCATATTATTGTTTCACGCACACAATTTAAGCAAGCCCGAGCTCTACACACCCAATAAACACCCACACGCGTGCGCAAACAGTCTCTGCTCTGCGCTTGACGATCAGCTGCAGCGCTCGACGCCAATATTACCCCGTGTGAGGAAATATTCTGCGTGCTCGTAGAAAGACTTTTGGTGGATTGGGGGCGGGAACTACCGGTGGCACTGACCCTCCTGTGATTGGTCACCTTTCCAGTAACCCCGCCCCCTGATGCCTTGGCCCTCTTGCACTATATTGATTTACAGCAAGCAACTAATTGCCACAGATCGTCGGAGATTTTAAACAGTACTGGAGTGTGCTGAGGTAATTAATGTATTTATATATATATATATATATATATATATATATATATATATATATATATATATATATATATATATATATATATTTATATATATTTATATATATAATATAATATATATATATATATATAAATATGGATGTATATATGGATCTACTGTGGCTCTAAACAAACGTTTAAAAATATTTTTAAGCATTAATTACCTCAGCACACTCCAGTACTGTTTAAAATCTCCGACGATCTGTGGCAATTAGTTGCTTGCCGTAAATCAATATAGTGCAAGAGGGCCAAGGCATCAGGGGGCGGGGTTACTGGAAAGGTGACCAATCACAGGAGGGTCAGTGCCACCGGTAGTTCCCGCCCCCAATCCACCAAAAGTCTTTCTACGAGCACGCAGAATATTTCCTCACACGGGGTAATATTGGCGTTGAGCGCTGCAGCTGATCGTCAAGCGCAGAGCAGAGACTGTTTGCGCACGCGTGTGGGTGTTTATTACGCCTGTAGCTCTGTGTAGAGCTCGGGCTTACTTAAATTGTGTGTGTGAAACAATAATATGCGCGTGGAGAGTTCAGATCTACACAAGTGAATTGAAATAATTTGCTCGTGGTCATAATATTTGCGCGTGTCGACTATTGTCGTAATTCTGACGCCATACAAAAAACAAAACTCCGAAAGAAAGCACAGGAGGATCCACTCCCAGGCCATATACAAGTGTGATTACACACGTATACATTTCTGTATATTTGATCTAATTACCTTGATATATGAAATTGTGTGCATAGCGGCACAAGCATCAACAACACAGATGTTGCTAACATCTCTAATTTATTTCCGCAGTGCCCCACTAAAAGCAAGTAGCACCAGGTTTTTAAATATATAGGTTTTAGTCATTTCACACTTTTTCTTCCAGCAGTCCTATTATTTTCTCCTCCAGCTTGGTTGTGGAGGATGTACGTAACATGGAAATGACTGCTACTTGACACAGCAATAGCTAATGTAAGGTTTTTAGCTATTACTCCTTAACTTACCAATGCAAGCACAGTTACTAGAATATGACTTTATGCTTAGATTGTTCCGAATCTACAGGCTCAGATTAGTGTTTGTTTTTGTCAGTGTTTGAAAGTGGGCTATCCTCAGCACCCTACCTGTGACTGAACGTTGGCTCCCACCTGAGCCCCCTGGTACGAGTCCCCGTTAAGAGACTGCACGCTCATGAACAAGTCGCCGGAGTTTGACATGTTAAAAGAGCCACCAGAACCTGAAAGGAGACAGGAGGCAGTGGAATCACAGAGAGAAAGAGGGCAAGCAGGCTAAAGGTAGCAGCTCATCATGCAGGTTAGCATTAGCTTAGACATCAGTCAGGCTCTGGTATAGGCCAGGGCCACGCAGAGCAGAGACTACAGCCAGAAGCAAGTTAGTACAAGGAAAATGGTCAGGAAGTCTTGTAGCTGCAATTTTAGAATAGATAGTATGCTAGGTTATGCTTGGACAAAGCTAAAAATATGGACACAGTAACAGTCCAGAATTTTAGAAATGGAAAATAGAAATTGTGCAGTTTGATTGTTTAATTTAAACAAGCCTAATTTAGAAAATATTCAAGATGTTTTATGGGAGATCTACAACAAACCTTCTACACAACTTTAAATTTTAATTAAATCAATTGCAGTATCTAAGGGCATGTTCACACTTGTGATTCCACTTTATTAGTTTGCACCAAACAGAAACAGAGTTTAGTTTGGTTCGTCATCTAAAAGCTCTGGTCCACCAAGGGTTCATAGTTGGCATTTTAAACTGGGGACCAACCAGATAAACATAATTTTTTTTTAAGGAAAGCGCAAATGCTAATACGGCATGTTACTGTGGAATTTCACATTCTCAATGCTATACGTTGGCTCTCTGCTCATTTTATTTAGTTAGACAATATTGTTTCTGTTCATTTTTTACCAACCTCGGGGAAACTAAGCATTACGTGATGTTTTTGTTGCCATTTTATTATGCTCTTCCTGTTTCAGCTTGTCTATGGTCCACTTGAGGTTCACAATTTACGTGGAAGCGGTCCGAGACCTCTGTTTTGAAGTCATATGTTTGGTGGAGGTTTGTATGGAGCATTCACACTTATTCAAGTGAACAGCACTAACTGAGTTTGTTTGAACCGCACCAAACAATGACAAGTGTGAACGCACCCTAAGAATCACTTCTATTTTTGGCAACAATTTAAATAGTACGTTTGTCAGTTTTTGCTTTTGAGCAGGACTTTCACAATTCACAAGTTTCCAAATACATCCCACACCTTTTTAATCCTAAAAGAACATATTTTTTATTGTCAAAGTCTCCACCAATTATTCTGATAAGACTTTAAGTAAATACACAATTTTCTTTGTATGCAACAGAAAAAGTAATGTTATTAGCTGGTACTTTTCAGAGGAAGTTGCATTGTTGCTGGACCTCTGTGGAAATTAACAACTTTGTTTTAGGCATGAAGTAGATTAGTTAGCAAAGGCCTCATGCTTAAATGCCACATAAAAATATCAGCTGGTGTTGAGTTATAGGCTTGTGGAGGATTGTTGATGTTTTGTGAATGGTTAAAATTGTCATAGCCGTGGCATCTATGGAATTGACATCTACATACAAATGATTACCAAGCACAGTGCGCTGCATTGTTGAAAATTGACACTTGGAAAAGTAGCTGGAATATATCAGGTTTTTCTAGATATTCAGCAGGACACTGTATAGTGTTAGTGTTGTGGTTAATCTGGGCATATGGTCACCGAAACGTAGATGCCAATACCAATAGTATTGTAGACAGAAAATTATAGACCAGGGATGTAGCAATAACGGTATTATTATGGTATTACTTTCACAGTATAGGGGTGTCAAAACAACAAAACAACAAAAAAAAAAAAAGTACAAAAATGCTTCAATTTCAATAAGGAAAACGTTAAGTGAAGTCAAAAACAGAATTAGTCACGCTACAGAAAGCAGACCTAAATCTTGAGCTCTATATTAGCTTCTGATTTCTCAAGCGGTCAAACGGTTTACTACTGTTTGGTATTGGGCCAGTAAATGCTTCCTTCAGAGCATGACTGTAGTTTTTTTCTGACACCTTCGCAAAACTTTTTGGGATAACAAGTTGCCTAGTGGTTTTCTTTCTTCTCCGATTTCATGCTCTGTTTGCTGTTGCTAACACTGGGAAATGCCATGTTGGCTGCACTGAATCTGAGCGCAAAGGATGATGATCTCTGTAGTTCTCTCCTCTCTGTTACACTGCCGCTGGAACAAAACTAAATTTCTACCGTTTGCTATGGTCACAAATCCACATTAATAATAAGACACGCTAGCTCTTGCATATCGCAATATTTCCAGTATTGTCAATATCATCATTAATATCGTCACATCTCTATTATAGATGCAAAAAAGCGAGAGCGAAAATTGTAAACAGTTTTGTTTTAGGAAATTTTGACAATAAGAAAATATGAAACATTCACACATGTAGTTCATTGCCATACAAAATCATAAATACAGAGTTTCACATCGTTGAGTGAAGAACCCGATTAGAAAGTAAAAAGCAAAAGAAAGCAAAAGGAGGACTTGGCATGGGGCTCAGGTTGGCGGTTCATGTACTTTGAGGGTTATGTGTGATGTGCTAACTTTCAAAATGTTGCACTGTGTGTGCCCTAACACTTTGCACTGAGCTAATGCACAGAGAGGAGTTGGAATAGCCGAGCAGAGCCAGGGACTTCCTGTCTCACCTGCAGAATTCGGAGTTGAGGGTGAATTTGCTTGGCTCCCGTGTGAGGATGCATTAGCCGCATTGACGGCAGTTCTCGCAGCGTACATGTTGGCTTCTTCTTGGAACTTACCAATGTTTTTCTTGTATCTGATTCTTTTATTCCCAAACCAGTTGGAAACCTGAGCAGACAAACAAGAGAAAGTAGTTTATTGAGTGCAATACTAACACACACAGCTTTTCTGTATTTGAGGGCAAGCATCCAGGAGTAATCAGCCGGTGTTTAGCTCGCCTTGTCTTAATGGGATGTGTAACACTGCAGAGGGCTCAGTCAGAGGTAGGAGCAGTGTAGACTGGTGCTGTGAATCTGCATTAGTGCCAGAATGGAATGATTGCCAATAACAGTCTCATTATGTCACCATGACTGCAGCTATCATCCGAACTCACACGAGCGCCAATCAGTCAACATCGGCTAGCTCCCATTAGTGCTAATGGACTCCCAGATGAAGCTAGAAGGGGTAATCCCAGCGCTAATGATAAACAACATTAAAATGAAAACCGAATCAATCCTGCAAACTTTCCAAAGCGCCGGCAAGGTAAACATTCTGCTTTATTATGGCCACGAAACACGACAAATCACTCGGCTGCTGAGCGCCTTCTACAATCAGGCTTAGATGCATCTCCAATCATTCAGGATAAATTAACGAGAGCAACCGAGGAAACGATCTATTTCCAAATGATGGATTCAAAACACGCACGGCTGTTTACCTTGGCGTTCTCATTGCTTTGCTTGTTATCAACTCTCATTCACTACTTGAGTGCTTGGATGCAACGATAAAAGTGCCCGAGTATGGTAAGATATCATTTTACTCACTGGCAGCTTTGGTAGATTAGAATGTTTACAAGTTGTTAAGTTACTAAAAAATATTTTTTTCCACTTGAGTGGCATGGTTCAGGTCGGGTCAGTAAGGGTCAGTTTCCATTACCAAATGGAATACAAACGTCCCAAAAAGCATACCATAGGGTACTACTTTGATTACACTTGGGCCTTTGGTTGAATCAGTGAAGTCCACTTGGGGTAGAGCTAAATACTGCAGTCTGTTGATTGGGCAATCCATAGGAGAAGCAAAAGGAAGAACACTGTAAAAGCAATGTTTTCTCTAACAAAACATGTCTTCTTCTTTTGACTAAAACAAGAAGAAAACATGCTCAAAAGTTGCCCTTTTTTGAAAAACAAGCTGACATTTATATGCAACAGATTGAAACAGCATTTTACAGAATTATAAACATTGCAATTAGAGCTGCATTATATTGGAAAAACATTCCAAATGCAATAATTATTGAGCTGCGATATCTGAATGCTCCATGACAGAGTCAAAAGTTTAACTGAAAAAATATATAAATTACAAGGCTCTGGACTAACTTCCACTCAAGCAGGAGTTAAATCAATACAGAAGACTAAACAGGTATTATTTTAATGGGGAAAGAGGATATACATAGTTCCTCGATTAATATGCAAGAACCTTGATTCTGAGTTCAGGAATGGAAAGAGTTGTGTAAACAGGGCAGTCTCTCATACTGTATGGAATGGTTTGCCAGATAAACCAAAGCTCTTGGATAAAATGTAAAAATTAAGATTTTTTTTTCACATTTATTTTTCTTTCAACAGCTCCTCTTAGGCATCTTCCACTGGTTCCTTTATTGAAGCCTTCTTGAACATGTTACCATTTCAATGCTTTCTTCCATTGAGGTTCCTTATCATGTCAGAATTGATTAATAATCTCCATACGGTTACTCCATCACTCCGAAAATGTACCTTCTTCAGCGCAGCCATTTGGACTTCTTGACCCCAAGCTATGTAAAGAAGTCGACAAGCCACTTGTAACTGCAGTTAAGGCGATAACAGCTGCAAAAATGTGCATACTTCACAAGTAAGCATGGGTATCTTTTGGTTAATGTGAGAAAACTGAAAACGTAGTTAGTGATAGGGTTAGGACTGTTCAAATGTTCAAAATATGTAGATACTACATAATTTAGATAGATACTAAATAACACTGCACACATTTTTTATTTATTTAACCTTTATTTAACCAGGATAGTCCCACTGACATTACAAATCTCTTTTGCAGGGGAGTCCTGGCCCCATGTGTGTTTGGGGGGGACTGTTGTACATGTTTTTGGTGGTAGGGGAAACCGGAGTACCCGGAAGAAACCTACACAGACACAGGGAGAACATGCAAACTCCACACAGAAAGGCCCTGCCCAGGATGGGATTTGAACCCAGGACCTTCTTGCTGTGAGGTAGGCGTGCTAACCACTTTGCCTCTGTGCCTATGCTCCATATGCACATATATGACCTATACCTGAGCTGATATAGAAATGTATTAATTTCATGTTCAGCCCTTTCATCTATCTGACAAGTGTTTATGTGTGCACATTGTGTTAGGTACTGCTTCAATAGGAACAGTCAATGGTTTTGTTTGGCTTGAAGAGCAACAAACTCAATGCTTGGGCTGCTTTGTTATTTCAATAAAAGCTACAGCTGACAGATTAGAGAGCTGTCTGTAGTTGTGACAGGAAAGAAAACATGTTGAAAGCAGGTTACAGTCTTCTGCAGCTTTGGGTGTTTTACCTGGGCCACGGTGATGCCACACTTCTTTGCCAGCTCCTCTTTTGCCTCCTCGCTGGGGTAAGGGTTACTGAGGTGGGAGTAGAAGTACTCATTCAGGATCTCTGTCGCCTGCTTATTGAAATTCCGCCGTTTTCGCCTGCAAATAGAAATGTAAAACGTTATAATTACTACAAAACATTTTAGAATCAGCTGTAATGTTGGACCAAAGTGGGCCATGGTCCTGTTGAGTGGTTCACATAAAAAGAAACACTAAATGTTATCTGTTTTGCAAATATTTATTAGTTATATATTTTTGTTTGAAACTTGGTCTAAAGCAGTTTTTTTTACTCAAAACGAGTAATATGGCAACTTGTGTTAAATACACTTTCTTAATTATTATCCAGTGGTTTTTCCTAGGAGCTATTGTAAAACCATTTCTTTCATAACAATAAGATGCCAAATACTGTGCCTTGTAGCTCACTTGTAAAAGCCTGGATTTGTTAACAAACAATGACTCTAAATATTATGTGACCTAATTGTAAGAGAACTCCTTCTAAAAAGCCAATACATGTATTGTACACCTCTTAGTTTTATTAAACAAGGGATGCAGATTTACTACCAAAACATAATGAAAATGTCTCTATTTATGGACTATTCTCTATTATTTAATAGGTCTTTCACAGCATTTATGTTGTAACACTCAGTACGTTCACATGCAAAGCTTACTCCGACTATGCTCATAGCTTAAACTCTCTTTGCAGGAGTTCTCACTTTGTCTGCGTTTACAGCTCGAGAGAGAACCGAAATACTGTGTTCGCTCGGGCTAATGCTGCATTTATGTGTCCATATTTTACAGCACTGAACCTTTGTTAAAAAGAGAAAATAAGCTAACATTAAACCTGAGGCATTCATAGTATTGAATGCTAATATACCCAGCTGATTTGCTCACTAATCATTGAGTCATTAACAAATTAATTAAATAACAGTAAGACACAGACTTAAGAACCGATAAACACAAGAAACAACTGTGCTGTCAGAAAGCACATGAACACATCATGTACTACGGTTGACTATCTTGCGCTTTTAAACTTTTTACAACATTGCAGAGCAAAATAACCAACAAACAGAATATCCAGTGGCAGCATGACCCAAAATATGTGTCTTTGCCTAAAAGTAAGTGAATATAAACAGTCTCTGTTCTTACTCATTTTGGAGCATGCTCAGTGTGCTGTGTTGACCTTAAACAGTAAACATACAGCACTGATCTGACATTGAACTGCATTATCTAGATGTGTTGGTCCGATTTTGAGAAATATGAAAGACTCCTCCCCTAATCACAGTAAGGTGTTTACAGCAAGTTTAAACTATGGTTATAATTGGACTAAGGAAATAATTCAAATTTCTCTACCTGCGGGTAAATGTACTGACTGACATAACCAGGACTGTGCATATCATTGAGATCATTATGGTCTGGACAACAATATTCTTACTATACACACTGCATAATACGTCTCAAGAAAAGAGATTGTTGGCGACTTCAAAAACTAATAGAAAGGGCTGGTTCAACTATAGGTGTTTGTTTAGATACTCTGGCTGAGGTATTGGAGCAACAGACACACAACAGACACACAGATGCTATACTAAACAACATGGACCATCCCCTGCACCCAGCTTTAGAATCAATACAATCATGATGAGACGTTAGCTTGAGTATACATTTACATTTGAGGATATAGTTGCATGTGCTGTCCCTCTCAGGTGATGTTGGCACATCTAAAGAGAGTGTTCCATGAGCTGGAGGGAAGGGTAAAGCTCTCCCATGTTTCCACCACTGAGGCAGATTTGTTCCAAGAGCCTGTCTGAGAATATGTTAATGTACGCAGCATGGGCCCCAGCAGCCAGTAGATTAATCAGCAGAGCTCCACCAGCGAGCGCTTCCTCTCCCATACCGCTCCGCCGCACTCATTTACGAGAGAATAGATAGGCAGCTTTGTACGGCCGCGCACGCCTCATTTGAATGTTATGCCTCCGACTTTGAGAATTTGAGTGAGATTTATCCTTGGAGAAATGTATGCAAATCCGGAGCGCGCATCAAAAAGAACAAGCGATTACATTAAAGAAGGGAAGCAGTTAGTGTGATAGAGCGCACAGGAGGCATTTCTTGGCCAGTATTTCTTGGTGTGCTGGTCCAAATGGCATTCGCAGGCACAAACCAGTCCAGCCGAGTGGCACGTAGAGCAGTATGTGTTACTGCATGTTTACGGCACAAGAGGCCTCCTACAACAGCCATTCACATGGAGATCAGCAGAGATGTTCCACTTACAGCCCATCGTGAGGTAAAGTCTCCATTGATATCATAATATTTAAAGGAAATTGTCCAAAGCAAGCATTATGATGCTATTAAAATAAATATGGAACAACATTCTAATATAATAAAGCTTCTAAATGCAGTTTCATCTCAAGCAGCTAAGCTGTTTCAACGCAATTACAGGTTCTGTTTCAGTGTTTTTTAAACTTTTTACACTAAGTATCTCCTCAGAAAACCTTGTCTCTCCCAGTACAGTCTTTATGGCAGACACATGCTGGTCCAGGCCTACATTTTAATAGATGAAAATTTTCAGTCCTAAATGGAAGTTTTGTCCAATCACAGCTCGCTTCTGGAAAAATGAGTGCTCCCATTGGTCTACACCTCTTTTCAATAAGCAAATAATAAAACAGAGAAAGTATATATTCAGCACTGGATATGTCTTTTTTTTCAAGCTGGCTTCACTTTAACTTTGAACCTACACAATGTTTAATAAGGTAAAGATAATAAGCTGAAGGGGAAGTCAGAAGATTTACGGTAAGCTTTAAACCTTAATTTGGTCTAATGTATTAGTATTTTGTAAAGTAAAAATTGGTCTGTTTAATTTTTTTGATTAAAGAAAAGCAGGAGAGGTCCCTAGGCTGCTGTTGGGGGTGAGTGAAGTCTGGGACAGCAAAAAGAAAACTGGATAATGCCACTTTAACACAGCTGATATGTGTGATCTGTGGTCTTTAACGTTTTTTGCTGGGTGTCTTTGTCCTTGTGGTGTGTGTGATTGTCCTTGGTTATTGTGCAGCTGTAAACCACCTTTAAAGTGAGCCAGGTCCAATAAATTGTATCATTGTTGTTGCTTTTAAGCTTTTCCTGTTAATAAATTAAATGGATATGGAAGTGCACAGACCTGGCGTCGAGGAATCGTGAGCGCAGGATCATGACGGCTTCGCAGGTGCTCTGTTTGAGCTGCATCTGGATGGAGCTGAACTTGCGGTGGATGATGCTCACCATGCGCTCAATCTCTTTGGGGGAAATGGGGCGAGTGCGCGACTGCTCCCTCAGCAGGTTCATCACGTGGGTGGTGAACTCGTTACACGCCTGCAACACACAAACAGGAGGCATCAGAAAACACTGCCTCACAAAGTCAAAGTCAATTTCAAATCAGAGTGTCATTAGGTCATTTTGAACAATTGACAATTTGCTACAACACATTTGTAAAGAAAGCCTGTTGCTGGAGAATGCATAGTTTTATTCTGTGCAGTGTGGCATGGAGTACCAAAACTTAGGTACCACAAGGCCATGGTGCTTCACTCTATGCAATATTACATTTTTGTGAATCTGTAGTTAAATAGCTCACGCATGTTAGGTAATGACGTGTTAATGTCATGCACATTGCTGTGAGGCTTTGTTGGTTTTATTATAGTTTTGCGAATGTTGCATATTGACAATGTATAGGAGATATATAATTTCTTATCTCAGGAGTGTCTAACGACACTGTTTGCAATAGCTAACAGGATTAATTGTATTTGATTCCACTTATCACTTGAGTATATACAGTATATTGTGGGCAAATGGGCGCCCCCTCTCATTAACTGGTAGTGGTTAGTGCCTGTGGCACCGTGGTCACGCTGCCATTTTTATATACTATACATCTGATAAGCTAAAAGATAAATTAATGTAGTAATGCCTGTGATGAGCCCCTGTCTCTGACTAGCACACATTTTCTTTTAGCCAGATAGTAAACTGCGCTGAAAGGCTTCACCGTCACCAGGCCATTATTTAGACACAACGCAGAACACTAAATGGGTAAAAAAGTCAAAAAGAAGAAGGGCTTACACTTGAACCAAGCTGGACTAAAGCACGGCCAAGTTCAGCGCGGTTACAGAGTGATGCAGCACTTGCATGAGTTTTGTTGTGAAAGCCTCTTAAAATAAAACAAACAACTTACATTTGTAAAGTGTTTTTGGTTGTATTTTTCCCAATAGAGCTCCCCTTACTGCTCTGGTGTAATGTTAAAAAACACTGTTGTAAAACTCAGTGGTGATGAGCGTCTCCCTGCCCTCCTCTGTTCCCCCCGGTTGACCATGAGCAACACTTTTCTCTGCTTTAGCTTCTTTTACGTCGGCTCTGCCATGATGAATGTCTGAGACTGACTGGGGCGAGTGTTTATGTGTATAGTGTTGTTAAGCAATTCGTGAGACCCGAGATTCCCACAAGACTTTTTGAAATGAAGATGCGGCGGGTCACCAGACACATTTTGCAAGGCTGGTTTTCAACTAAGAGGTGCCAGAGGGTTTTGGGACACACCCCGAAATTAACCCACATTAACCCAAATTAATCACAATGACTCTGAAGCTGATATGTTAAGGTAAAAATCCTGTGCCTCTTTAAAGAGTGAATTGAATAATATCATTTGACGTTTTTATGTTTTATTATTGCCATGACTTATTTGCATACTACATTTTAATTTGAATTTGAGCCTGGGACTCTGATGGCTATTGTATAAGGACGTGGTCACACTTATAAACTTCTTTGAGTTCAGACCATAAGAGAATATGATGCATGTAGTTGTATTCAGTGGTAAGAGTGCTGCTCTACTTTACTTTCACAATGAAATTTTCAAATGTTGCCCACACAACAGAACAGAGCCTTTCACACAGTGACACACTAGATGGGGGTGTTGGCAAAGAGTGTGAAGATGATTGGACATATTTGGTGAGGAAACCAAACATCTTTACTGTGACTTTAGTTGAACAAATGCATCCAGAGTCGTCAAAATTCAAAATAACAATCAAAAAGTCTTTGCTTAATGTAGCTGGGGGGCAGGTTTGTTCTTTCTTAGAGCCGTGGGGGAGATTCTGAGCGATGTTATATTTCATATTTAACACGAGCGCTGACGGCAGAGCAGCCAATGACAGCTGCTCCCTTCTCAGACAAACACTTCCTCCTTGTGTGACACCATCTAGTCTCGTGCTGGGCCTGTTCCCGTTGCTCTCGAAGGATTTTGGGCTTTTGTGTGAGTCTGTCGTTCTGCCTGTTCATCTGTCTCACTCAAACACAAGTTTTTTGTTGTGAGCGCACAGCCCATCAAGGCAATGAGAGGAAATCAGCCTCTGACAGACAGACATGCTGACATCCAACAGACTGACGACGCCGGAGTATTCTGAGTTGTAATATTCCCAGATATGTTCAGGAAAGAAGAGCTGCAGGGTTTTGTATAGTACCTTCATTGTGCTGAGTCTTGGAACTGACGTCTCAAAAGCAACACTGAAGTCAATCAAATCATTTACAATTGCTGTTTTTTATATTTTATTGTGTGATGCTGTAGTTTAGCAATTCAATTTCTACGTACTGGACATAATATTTTTCCTTGTCACTTCATCATAATGATAAAATCACGATACAGCAATCCTGCTGTCATTCATTTACAATACATCATGATATTTGTGAAGATTTGGGATAAACCGCAGATTGTCAACGTGGATTTTGGGTCATGAATTGTAGTTCTGCACATAACTCCTTGGCCTTTGATTATTGTATTGTGATAATATATCACAAGAGGAAAATGACCCAAAAATGATAATAATGATCCAGCTGGTGTTTTAAAATGATCAAGTTACATTTACTCTTTTATCTTGTATCATTCTCCTGACCAAGCTATGTTGTTATTAATTAAAAAGTAATTTTATGTTATATTGGACAAACTCATACTTCCATATCTACTGTTGTATCTGTTGCATTGTGCATGGTCCTGCTCAAATATTCAACAGAAATAATAATAAATTAAACGGCTGCACCGCTTAAACTCAATGTGAATGCTCTATACTCGTACACGTCATCCAGGGACAACCATTTTATTCCTTTGTTTACATGGTAAGGAGGTGGATGGTAACAGCTAACACCCATTTGAAACCAGAGAAGACCTGGAGTTGACTTTTACCATGCCTGATGAGCACTAAAAGGTGAATAGAGCTCCAGCACATTATGCCTTTAAATTTTATTATTAACTATTAAGTTATTTCCTCAGTTGTTATTTGAGATTGAGTCTTGAAATGCTCCTCTTACCCCTCGTCTCCTCACCTGCTCATACTTCTCCAGCTCAGTGTGGTAGATCTGTCTGATCTGGGACAGCTTGGCCCTGTAGTCCGAGTGTTCCGTGGAGTTATCGGCGCCAGCTCCCCCCGAGGCGGCCGCCGCCGCTGCCGCTGCAGAGCCCCCACCCTTCTCCGGACCGGACACCCCCTCGGCCAGCAGCATGTTGTCCAGTCGCATCAGCTGAGGGTCCGGGGGCTCCTCCTCCTGAGCACCGCGAATACTCAGCACTGCGGAGAAAAGAGGTCAGAGGTCAGGCACGGAGGTCACAGTTACAGTGGAGAGATGCGGCGTAACAAGCTGTCAGCTGACACTTAGTGAGAGTGACTGTAGTATAAATAAGGTCAGTCAGATTCTATGCTCCAACAGAGAGTCTAGCTGTCTTTTTATTGTATTCAAACATCTTTTCCAGAGATCAGCCCTTAGAAGTAACATATTCCTTCCCATAAATTATTTTATTTATCATCTTTAGTGCTGTCCCAAAGCTTTTAACATTGCTCCGAGAACACACCAGAGTTTCCTAATGGCAGGTGAGAAAACCCTGCCCACATCACGAGCTTCTCTTAGGTTTTGTGGCTGTTTGATACAATGGTTCATCACTTGTAAATGTTATAATAAATCATATTTGTGAAGTTTGTGTTAATATAAATAAATAAATGAAAATGTCATACATATTCTTAACAAACCATCCAGTCACACCAACTTAAATTCTGAAGTTAATTAGATATTTTTCTGCAGACCCAGTTAATGTTGTCTTAAACAGACATTACTACAGGTGACGGTCCTGAGAAGGGGACGTCCCCAGAACTAAGATGTGAGGAGAGGAGGCAAGCAGAGGAATGTGGATTTAAAATAACATACTGTAAGTCAATTAAAGCACAAGTACAAGAACGTCCTGTTCTTGTACTGCCATAGAGGACAAACTGAGTAGTACCAATGCCTTTGTCATTGACAAAGACATGTACAATCAGAAAATAATCCCAACCATATTATCTATTAACGGCCATCCGGCTTGTTCTAGACTAGTGTTCCTGAGATTATTTCAATGAATGTTAAAAAGAAATGGTGTATTTACACTGTTCTTGTCTGCCAAAAACATCCATCTCCTCGCTGAACCCAATCAAACAACTCGCTCATCCTGACACTTAAATATGATTTGTATGATTTATCATAACAAGAGTTAGTGACGACGAGTGGTTAGCAATCGTGTCTCACAGCCAGAAGGTCCTGGTTTCAAATCCCATTCAGAGCAGGTCCTTTCTTAGTGGAGTTTACATTTCTGCCTGTGCCTGCCTAGGCTTCTTCCAGGTGCTCTGGTTTCCCCTACCACTAAAGACATGTACAATTGCCCCCTCCCCCCACCATTTTATGTTATTTTTGCAGAAAAGGTGAGGGAGCATCAGCACTGTAAGTAAAACCCATAATAATAAGTCTAAAGGTGTAAGCTTTTTCTATACTTTACTTTTTCTTTTGGTTCTTATACTGAGTAGCCTAATTTCTCTAAATATTTTCTGTCATTTTAAGCCAGGAATATAAAACTCAGCCGAACACCAAAAAGCATTGTTCATCAAATCAAACAATTATCTGTAAGCCCGTGTGGTATTGCCTACGTCCTCCACTAGAGGTCTCCCTTGCCATTCTTTATGACAAAACTCCCACCTTCCATTTTCTGAAGCGAAAACACTCCAACGACATCCATTTCAATAGTAACACTTTTCTTTTGAGAATCTTAAGAAAGGACATGGCATCATTTATAACTTCTGTCTGCGGTGCTAACGAAGGTCCGACTTAGTGACTCGTCAACAGCTGTTTAAAACAAAACGCCTGGTGATTGGTCGGGCTGATAGGCAGGGAGCACTTCATTAATTTGGAGACAATGGAAGTGTGCTTGCCTGCGGGTTAAGGAGAGGGGGCCTGGGTAGGGGGTCAGTGAGAATGAGGGCTGCTGTAAGGCTGAGAAATAGAAGCCACCCCCCCTCCTGGGTTCAATCAGGGGTGTGGAAATGCAAATACGGCAACTGTTGGTAAGTGGGAGAGGTCAAAGGTCCAGGCCGTGAGTGCTGTGGGAGGTAGATGAGAGTGGGATGAGGGTTGGTGGTGGGAAAGGGGGGGGGGGGGGTGAGGTGTCTCCTGAGGTGGTACTGTACAAACATCCTGGATCATTACCCATTTCTCATGACACTGTCTCCAAAATCAAATCTATCTATGGGCCTGTTCAATGTATGTTAATATGGATCAATATAAAAAGCGATCAGATGAAAGTGACCAATCGAATACAGTTATACAATCAATCAATATATGCAATCATAAATTATTATTTAGAAGAAATTTTTATATGATGAGGTTTAAGTTTTGACATTATAATTGGATTATCCAATAATATATCAATAACTCAATTTTGACAATTTCTAAAGCTCTTTACAGTCAAATACAATGGCAATGTTCAACAAAGATATTAAGTTAATGTTTTCCCAATATTGCACAGCTTTAGTATTAATGGAAATATTAAGTATATATTATTGCTAAATATGGATTGAATTGTAATAATAGTACCTTGCCCCATCAAAGATTCAAATGAAACTGAGGTGCAGGCACTTTATTCAAAGGGGCATTTAAATATTGCAAGTCATACTGTTATGTAACTATTGCATATTTCATGTTTTCCTTAAATTATACAGGTTCTATGGTGATGTTTAGAAAGAAACAAACTTAACTAAGGTTATGAAAAGATAGGGCATTGTGTAATAAAGACAATGGGTGACACGTTGTAACCAATGGACCTATAAACATTCAAATTATGGGTTGGTTAAGAGGTTGTAATTGTTGTTCCATTTAATACTTCGTAATAATTATATATTTTATTATTGTGACCTTTGCTGCACTTTGAACAGCCAATAAAACTAAACTAGACTTTATAACTTTATTTCTTTTATAGGAGTATTTTAATAAAAAAACAGAACCATTTATTAACTATACAATTTAAAGTCTATGTTTACTGTACTACTGCATGTGCCCTAAACTGACCCTAGGGGATAAGTTATTTGAATTGAATTTTTACATGAGAGAATTCATATGTGACACTAAAAATGTTAAAGTATTGTGGAAACCAGTACAAATGTGATTTTAAGGCAATTTCTTATATATATATATATATATATATATATATATATATATATATATATATATATATATATATATATGATGCTAAGTTGCTTTAACTTTGCTTCGCTAACGCATGGACATGCTTTAGACAGGAACTCCCGAATGGCTTCACACTGGTCTTACCGCTACACCGCGCCATGACCCCATCAAACCTGTCCCAACATAAAGCCCACCGCTGCCTGTCTGCTTTAGTTAATGTACATCAGCACAGGGGCCTCCACTGACCCCCTTCCTCCACCCCCCTCCTTAAACGCCCCGACTCTCATCAGGAACCAGAGGCAGTCTTTTCTGCAGTTACCACCTCATAAATACCCAAGTAAAGTGGGTGTTAAAACAAAAGCCCACCACCTTATCCCATGGAGAGAAACAAAACACCTCATAGTCTGAACATGAAGCCAAAGTAAGAGGCCATCCATATGTTTTCCCAAAGAAGTCCAAATTTATGCACACATTAAAAGAGAACTGTCCGTAAATATTAAATATCAGTACTCGGCACAAAAATGGAAGGGAGTAGACTTTGCAAAAAAATAGCTGCATTTCTTTCCGATCTCGTAAAATGTCTAGACTGTCAAATGGAAAGGTAAAAATTCCCAGTGTCCACAAAAATTATTTAATTCATGGCTGCCAAGTTCTAGCTTAAGTGTTTATTTAACTTGGCTTGAACTGGTCCAGCATCAGTCTTAAGAGGAGCCTAATGTAGAAAAGGTCACTTTTTGGAACGGTTTTCGACAGGAAAGAAAAAAATGTAAGACGTGAGGTCGAATAGAGGCTCTGACAGTAAAAAGGAAAAGCGGGATGAATTATTGCGTTACCATTGAGTTATGTCTCAGACGGTAATTGCTGAAGCTAATTATTGTCGCCACGTTGAGTTTGTGAACGCAGAAATTGCCATTTTTGGAAAAAAGGCAGAGTTTGGGAAGCAGAAGCTGGCCGGTTAAAAAATTAGCTGAGGATGCTAATGCTAATGGTCGGAAGTATGGCAGAATTAGATGTAGTACTCGAGCCTTGGTCTTGGTCTTAAGACCGTTTTATATAGGTCTTGGTCTTGTCATGGTCTCGAAAACCTAAAAGTCCCAGTCTTGTCTTGAATATCATGACCAACCAAAACCACAAATTATATACCAGACCACATTTGTCTGATCTTGGAATTAGATTAAAACCCCAATCATTTTATATTCAATTACAAATCTCCTTCACCAAGCACTGACCTCCATGAGTCAATTTTTTTTACTGTTTTACCCTTATATCTATTACACAGTATTGTAATGTGGTCCTGGTTTTAACTGGGTCTCAACCTGCCATGGCTTTGGTCTTGACCTGGTCTCAATCCCTTAAAGTCTTGGTGTTGACATTGTCTCCGCTCTTTGTTTTGATCAGTGAGGTCTTGACTACAACACTTGGCACTACAGTCAAAGCAGCCTATATTCAGTTAAATTGTATTTTAATAACTCTAAAACAGACAAACAAAACAAGCAAACAAACAAAGAGTATTCAAATGTCTTCAAAGCTAGCAACTATGCTAGTTATTGGCAGCTAACAATCAACTTACACATCTTACATTTCTTCCGGGCTTCCATACATGGAACAAACAGGTAAAAAAATGTTAAAATGTGCCATAAAGTGACAATTAACAGGCGGGCTGACATGATCCCCAGGCCGTGCTTGTTGACATGTGTATAGCCTCACTAATCAGGCTCCTCGCTCCCTTCTCACTGCTGATCCAGCTGTCTTGGAAAGCATCTGTCAGGAGGGACCCAGGGAGGAACAATGCATTACGCCATGTTGGCTGTGTACTGTCATCCCTCATTGACAGCACATTGTCACACTTCCACAGCGTCCTCTGAGCCGGGGAACAGGCTAAGAAGCTGCTGCCTATAATATGGGCTCTTCCTGCCGCCTCTTATCATTCATTCTGATGGCTGCCGGCTCCGAGTGGGGTTAATGTGGATTCGGTAATTCGTCTTCAGTTTGATGTAATAAAAATCAGAATTTTTTTGATGATGATGGGTGTGGTGCAAACAATCATGGGGGTGCACACAGCTTTCACGGTTGAATTCAAGCACTTTCCAGGATTGTAGCCCACCTCATAGCTTTGGTCAATGCACACCTGTCATTTATTCATCAAAACAAACAAAATAAGCTATGAAATTCATCATTCAACCATTTGACCTAAATAGAGTATAAGATGGACAATAAGCTACATTTTCAAGTAATGTCAAAAACTTCATCCAAAAACAAATTCAATTTCCTGCACAGTGGGGAATGTTTTTCCAAGCTCCGATCCAATTCAACCAAACTTTCTAATTCACTTTCAAATGCAGTTCTCCGGCTATTCCAACACCTATTTTATTTTATTTCATTATTATGCATATCTCCATATTTTTTGTCCAAGAACAATGCCGTTTGAAGCCCTAAAGTATAACTATGCAACCTTGCCATTTTGGTGCAGAGAAGAGGATTATAGAATGGATTTGTAAGTATTTTGTAGATGCAAATGAGCTTACAGATGTAGTATATGGCCCAGTTGTTGGGTCAGTTGATGTGTCACAGTACAATGCTCAACATTGTAACATTTGAAAAGGTTGAAAACAAAATAAAGCCTCATTTTTAAGAATTTGTGGAGTGTTATGGAAGGAAATGGAAACACATAACATGTTTATTTTACCAAACAATTTTGACAAACAAGCACTTTATTTAATACTCATCTTTGGAAACACTAAAGCTAAAGTTATAGACTGGTTATCTAGGATTTCAAAACAGATCTAGAGCATTATAAAACCAGACAAATGCTACAATCTAAACCTAAATCTACAGGATGCAACCAATTAAAGCACCTTTGAAGTCAATTTTATTACTTCCTTAAAAACCTTGAAAGTATCAAATACTAAAATTGTCTTGTTCAATTCAACTACTTTTAAAGTCTGCTTTCAGCACTTGCCGCTGAAAACAATGTAGTTATTAATCATAACCATAAAGTCCTTGAAAGAATTGAAAACATTACAGATTACAATTAAAGCCTAGTTTTCAAGGAGGGAATAAGAAAGAACTGGTCTTTTATTAAAATAAACATAGGCAAAAGATTACATATTTATTACAGACCAAAATGTTTAAAAGATTCTATTTTTAAATCCAAGTTGGATTTTCAAGGATTTCAAGCACTTTTAAAGTACTAGTAATGTATTGCTTTCAGCACTTGCCACAGAAAACCTTATATTCATTTTAAAATTCAGATTCCCATTTTATACTGGAAGCGCTTGAGGAACTAACCCAGAACTGGAGTCTGGAAATATCAAACTGAATCCTAATATGATGCATTTATTTTTGTTGTGAACCAAGAGGACATAATTAGAGCACGCTGGGATTATCACAAACAAATAAAATTAATAGAGAAAAGAGAGGGATAATGCGGCGCCATAAAATCGGCTTTGCTGTGGGTCCTAATTACACGACTCAGCGCGGGCCACTTTATTGGCTAATGGCAGCCTAATTGATTCGTCCTAATGTTGGCGGAGCTGTGGGTCCGCTGGGCGCTGCCTGGCCGATAGAGCGGCTGAACTGACTTAGCCACCCGCGGACAATACCGCAGCTGCTCCAGGGATCAACTATTATCTGTGAGTCTGATATGACACCCCCCACCCGCTCCTGCGAGAGTGCACGTTTTCTGTATGTCTCTAATGGATGTCGTTTTCCCTCACGCAGGCGTTTCAGAGATGGCTTGTTGTCAGACGATGCCTTATTCCCCCTGACTGCTGTTGACAAGCAATTCTCACAAGCAGCCGCACATCGGGCTTCATAACTCCACCTCATGTTGTACCAGAAAAAAAGGAACAGTGGCTTTGGTGGAACGTCATTGTATTAAACAGAATTATAACCTTGAGGATTATGTACACTAAAAATCAGTAGTGTAACTGACCCTGTTCTGCACGTCTGTCTAATATGGTACTGTACAGGAATAAGATATTACAACCATGTTTCTACAGAAACAGTATGGGTTGGGTCAGTAGCCTACGGGTTTGTATCCATTATCAAAAGGGTACAACGAATCTCAAATAAGTGGACCGTATCATAGCACAATTTCTATAAGACAAAGCCAAACAAAAGTCTGTTGAAGGATAATATAGAATCCTTACTAGAGCCTAAATTAGAAGACAAAAATACTGAAATAAAAACAAAACTAGAAAGCTAGTTTTCAGTGTTAGTTCAGCTCTATCAAAAATGTTGGTCAGCATTAAAGACAAACACACACATTAAATGCTGAGTACATGCTCAGGCATTACCAGTGCCAAACCCTGCCTTACTGTAACACTAACGGAAAAATTCTATTTGCTTTTACATTTATTTGAAGAGTCCAATCAACTGACTTTCCCCTTGGGGTTTAATAAAGTTGATTTGAATTGAAGACAATGAAGTCACACTATGCTTGCCCAAAGCACACTTTTGAGCCAAACAGCTGGCTAACCACATGGCTAATGCTAATGGAAAGCACAAGCTTTACAACTTTCTATTAATGTAAATACTGTTCTTGTCAAACAAAATTATAACCAACCACAAACTAAAACACGAGAACCACTACGCTAACAGCTCAGGCATGATTAACTGTCTTCTTATGAACAACAAAAAACAAAACAACAAGTAAACCAGTCTCCTGGACTGAAAATCTGTGTGTCTCGCTCTAAGCTCTGGTCACTTTTGACATTTTGACATTTATTATTCCTGGTTGGTGTGCTATGGCAGTTCTGCACAGAGCAACTCCACAGAGCCAAAAACAGGCACCTGAAGCATGCAAACATACTAAATGTTAAAATCATGCAACACAATTTACTGTAGATTAGAGAAAATGACTATATACAAACATGTTAAATATTTGTAATGAAAATAAGTATATCTATTTTAATTCAGACACTTTACCTATGCAAAAAGTGAAAGTCAAATGTCATTGTCACTGCTGTTATATTCAACAGCCATTATTCATTTCATTCAAAAATCTTCCAAATATTAAGTCCCATTGTTTAATGTAAACAGCAACCAAACCAATTCATTGTGTAGTGTTACACCCAGAGTCCAAGTACATGTCTCCCTCCTGCCTGGACACAAAATGTCAGCGACACGTCAGACGAGTGAACTCAAATTGGAGAACATGACATTTATTTAACCTCCGAAACATCTGGCCTTTTACAAATCAAATCAATATTTAATAAAAGCCCAGTGCAATTGACTTTTGGGATGGTAGATGTTTAACTGTCAGCTCGTTTGTCTGGGAATATTTATTTCATTTCTACGAGGCCGAAGGAGGAAGCTCTCGCTCTTTGAGAATTAACCGGCTGTATGGTGCTCGCAGAAGATTTACGTCCCTATTTGGAGAGAGCAGCTTGTCTGTACCCCCCTTTAACTCCTCCTTCAATGCTTGTTTCAACGAGCACCCATGTAACGTTCTCTGTCTATTAGTCATTCAGGAAGATTGGCTTGTGGACTCATATGAAGATGGGTGTGCAAATTAAAATATTAATTGAACTACAAGTTGCGGAGTTGCATACTTTTAGAGGAGCTCTGAGTTTAGGTAAGACTTTACATTGAGTGTATAAACATTGAATATATAAACTCACTGTATTCTCCGAACGTAGAAGACCATGTAGCTTCTCTGGAGGTAGCTGGACCCCATTTTCTTTCAAAAACTGTGACTTTTAATTGCAGTTGTGCTGTCAATCGTTCTATTAAGTAAACTTGTTTTAACTTTTGTTCCATTGCTTAACAGTAGGTGGCTCAGGCTTTAGCCAACAGATTGTCATCATTTTCCTAGCCGTCATTAAAAAGAGACGGAGAATGCTTGATCTTGGGAAAGGTTATTGGAAAAATGTCCAATAAAAAAGTTTGGGAGTCAAAAGATGTGTTCACTCTCAGTAGATTGTCCACAACGCCCTTAATGTCCCTCCAGAAGCAATGTATGATGGGGCAGTCCCAAAAGATGTGGGTTTGATCACCGACCAATCCACATTTCCTCCAACATTTGTCACTCATACTGTTCTTGGTGAGGAAAGATTTCAACGGAGTCCTGAAAAATCAAATGCTAAGAAATTTTTGTCTTCCAATCAAATTCCCTCCAAATCTGACTGCCCCACACCCTTATGACAACCAGAACAAATGTTAACCCAAACATTGTCATCCAAGGTAACGTTCATTTACATTTCCCATTGATGTTTTATTTGTAGTGTATTATCTGACATGTCAATCAACAATTCTTTGTACAACAAGGACAATTGTTTTTTCATTACAGCACCATTTTCCATCAAATTAATAAAATGTTTTTCTATATTTGTAGGCTTATTTCTTATTAGTTCCCAATCGTGATGTTTTGTGACATAGCTCCTTGTTTGAAAATATTTACATAGATCACTTGAGGGTAACTTAAAATATGCTCATAGTTGGACAAAGGTTTTGAATACATTCCCTTCAAACAATTGATTCACTGTGAGGAGACCTCTCTCAGCCCATCCCCAGAAGCGTGTTACAAATATTTTAAAGTAAATTCGTAAAAACTCCCAAAAAGGTTTTTAATAGCTGTATTTTGTATAGGAAGGCAACAAGACACACCCAGGGGGGCCTTCTGTCATTTGTTCATTTGGTCCATACTTTGGTCCATTGTTTCAAAGCTTTTGGTTGTGGGGGGCAGTCATGTGGTTTACTCTAAAGATAAAGTGGTAGACAATGGCATAACTTTCTGTTGAGCGACCTTGTGAGTTGGTCAAAAGTGTCAACGTGACTTCACTGGCAGCAGGTTGTTAAAAGCCCACATAGACTTTCAAAAGTGTTGAAAATGATGTTGACAAAGAAACAAATTCCCCTCCAGATGTGATGCATTTAAAGGCCACTCAGACCAATAAGGTTCTCGCCTCTTTCTTAAGATATACATTATTAAAAACCTTATCCAGTGTGTCTTCTTCTTATTTGCTAGTCTTTGACCCAATCTATCGCCCCATAAGACTGAAGTTGATGTAGATAACGCTTGGAAATATAAAGGGTCACGCAAAAACAACGTTTGCAATGGACGGATCTTATTGCATACTGAACAAGAGCATAAAGTTAGCATGATTCACTACAACTGTCGTGGATTTAAGACACTGTCAGATATTTGTCTTAGGTATCTTTAGTAAAGGACAGTCACCTGAGACTGTAGTTGTGATGAGACATTCTGCCCTGATTAATGACTTCATATAAAAAGTTTATGTATTAAGACGTATTAATTTAAATATTAACGGGCATCATATTAAAATAAAGACTCCTTACTGTTACTGACAGTTATTTATATACACCTGCATTTTGTAATTACAGCAAGTTTGACACATCATATTCTTCATAATTGGCCAAATCTGTGCCAGTAGTATGGCTGACAGAATTGAATAAATATGTGACCCGATCTTATTAAAAGAAAATATCTGAGTTTCCAAGAACATTTTTTGGGATCAGATCAAAAGCTTGTCAGGATTACGATTTCTTCCAGGACACTGCTTGCATCTTCAAAACGTTTTTCCCTTTTTTTTACAACAATATCCAAGTTTAGCACTGCATGCTTTGCGGTCCAGATATCTTTTCCGATCAGATAATCCCAGGCAAATGGCAGCTTGTCAAAAACCATTACCATATGTAATCCCCTTCTACATTTGGAAGCCATGTCGACAGGAGCGTTGGCAGCAGCCTGTCACGCCAATTGGTGATCGAGAGGAAGTCTGATGTTTAATTAATGATGTTGGGCCTTTCTGTCACACTCAGGAACTGAAGAGTTCTGACAGAAACTGAGACCTGAGCGAGTGGACACCTCTGAGGCCCTGTTGTGCACCGACACACTGAAATGTGATCCACGCTGTTATGTCAGGGACAGCAGCGAAGGGAGCGCGGCCAAAAGTGACACCCGATGCTGGTCAGGTGACAGCGAGCAGGTCAACAGCAGCCCGACGTGACAGTTCTGAGAGCGCTACCATTAGAACAGCAAGTAACAAGTGACAGCCTCAAGTGTTTACATATCACTTCAAGCACTTAAAACTCAGACTGTGCCCTGTATACCATTTTAAAGCTTTTATTGTGCTTTTACTTTTGTCAACTCATTTGTATTTCCTCTAATAATACTCTGGAGGAGATCAGTTATTATGCATTTTATAGCATTAACTGTGCAAGATAACACTCTGAGGGGTGTATGAGTGTTAATTTGCCAGAGTGAAATGGGTCTGAAATCCCTTCCCCTTACAGCGATTATACTGAGTGGGAATTCTGTCAGAACGATTGTTCTTGTTTAAGAGAATGGCACAGACAGGCTTTATGCAATCTGTTTGGTAAGCAAAGAGAATTAGGAGAATGTGTGCAATAATTTCTATGTTTGTAGAATACTGTGTCAATGGCATTGTTCCAGTACTGCACTTCCAAACATTATGTTAAAGGTGCTTTAAACAACAGATCTATATTTTAAAGATAATTTTTCTTTACCTTAACTGGTATTAACAATAACAAAACTAAATGAAGGAGAAATAGTCATTATGAATCATCGCTTCTGTAGGCAAACCATGTGAGCTGTATCCATATCATAAAGACTGCTTTTACTGCAATATTACAATATTCAAACGCCAGAAGATCACACCTCATTGCAAAGTATTTAGAAGACTTAAATCGCATTGTGGTCTGACCAAATCAGGATAAAAAAAAAGATTTTGCAGCCTTATACTTAACTCTTTTTAAAATACCATATTGTTGCTCTGGTTAAATTCCAGCATCAGGGCGTTAACCGTTTAACGACACACAATCAATGAAAAATGATAATGATGCTAATGGTACATGTTTTAATGTATTATGTGATATCAAATATGGCACCATCTGTTCCGGTTCATTAATCAGGATCATCATTTTTAAAAGTTACACCCGCATCACCATTAGCTGTTATGCGTTCCTCGTTGGTGCACAAATGTTTGGTGTTAGTGCATGCTGCGGAGATATTACGGAAGGTGCTTTTAACTATAAACTCAATCGAATCCAATCACAGACACGGCAAATATGATTCATGTGATGAAATACGTCTCGTATCTTTAAAACAGCCCCGTCTTTTGCATAATTAACCCTTTGCAGTCGGTCTGCGGTTGTGCTGGGATCCACTCTGACAGCCCTAGACCTATTTGTTTGCATCGGGTGCTTGAGTGGCCCGCACTTCATTGTGGCTTTAGCAGTTAATAAATCACAGCCAGAGCCCCCTCTCGCTTGCCGTGCGATGGTGGTCCTGTCACAGGGAAAGCACCGGAGCTGAAGCGACAGCTACATGCTAATTCAACACAGGCATAATTCATTATACAGTCGCGAGTGTAGTGGGACGGAAAGAGGACCGACGTACACCAGGAGGAAAGACGTCAGGAGCTGCACGGTTAAAACCAGGTCTACTTAAACCCCTTTTTCTCTGCCAACATCCAAACAACGGAAGAAAATTATAGCTTAAGCACAAAACTGGCTTTGTGCATGAAAATAACATGACATTTTACTTCAAAGAGTACAGTCTCAATGTTAAAAGGTTGGATACAATAGCCCAGCTGAATGCACAAAGTCTTTTCATGAAATATGGTAATGTATACTGCCTGTAAGTCAAGCAAAAGCCAATGTAATGTGACATTCTAAAACGCTGAATAGGCCTAATGCACCAAAAGGGAAATTTACCAAAAGATATAGAAGCAATTAATGATCACAATAGTGGAGAGAAGTCCTTTTGAAGCAGACAGGAACTGAACACACGCTATCGAAAAATATGAACTAATTTTACCACAGAACCATTAGCCCTGAACCAAGGTGCATTGTGTCAAAATTTAGTATTAGCACAAAATATATAATAATGGACATTATAACTGTCTAAAAATAAAACTCTATTCGGAAAAATAGACATTTAAAGTGCCATAGATCCCATTGGAAGAAAATATTACTTATTGGTTCTGTTTTTCTTACACATGCCTCTATTTTGGAGCAAAGACTCTTGTGTTTAGGACATTTATGAACTATATTGATTAAACAGTATGTCCCTGCAGAGCCACCGTAAATGCTGACTATGGCTATAGAATTGATGGGTTAGAGGTGAAGAATGGCAATCTGAAATATTACCATTAGATGCTGGTTTTATATTTTATTTAATTTTTTTCAACATAGCACAGACCAAACATTCATTTTCGTCCACTTAGTTCTGTTAGAGGTTGTGGATTACTTGAGCCTATCCCAGCAGCTTTGGTTCTGAGGCAGGGTACACCCTGGACAATGGCCAGTTTGTCGCAGAACAAACATTTTCCCATTATTTAAAAGATTAAATTTACCACCTAAACATCACCTCTCTTAAAGTAACCACTTCTGACACAAGAGATCTCCACAGTTGGACACCTCCAACCCATTTGGACATTATGGCTTTCCTAGCCAGGATCAAAAGCAACCTGCCAGAACACTTCAATCTCTTTACACTCCAAGAGATAATGGTCTCTAGTCCCTTTAAGTAGTTTACATTTAGGACAGTTTGGAGAAGCTCTTTGATATGTAGGAGAGATGTAAACATGTGAATTACTATATTACTATTACAGACTGATATTCTAGAAGGCAGCTGCAGTTTATCCTCCCATGATTCAGAATCTAATCAGTGTTTGAGCAGTGTGTTCCAAGTTGTCAGTAAAAAAATGTCTGCCTTTAATGTCTGCAATTCAGTATAAACTCTGGAAAAAAAATTGTCTACGCTTCTGGCAGTCCAGGACAATCTTTTCTAATAGATGTACATCATCTGAGAGTTCAAGATTATTTGTTTTTGTCTTAACATAATGCCTGACCTGACGATACTACCGCTTTGTTGCAGAAACAAAAACCAAGTTTGAGTCAAAACTAAGCCCAGTGCAAGATGCTTAGAAGGAGGCAGGCCATGATTGTTTTAACAAATGAGAAACTGATACATTGGCTCATTTACCAGTCTGAAGTCAACTGCAACTGGCTTAAGATATAACTGCAAGTGTTTTATCAAATCTCAAAACAAACCCCAATGTCCAAGGCTGAGAACAGATTGAGTAAATGTGACGTTTGTGTTTTTGGAACTAAAATACAAGGGCTGCAACAATACAGCTAGTCCACAATTCTATATGTACCTCATTTTTTTTCTCACGTTTTTTTGGTTTGGTTCAGTTCAGTAAAATTTATGGTGCCATTACTAAATTATTTCATTTGATATGAATTAAACTAGGTTTGGTCATTGTGTGTGGATTTTAAAGAAAGAAAGGTTTTATTTTCCAGATGGTCATTTTACTAATAAAGGATATAACACAAA
>JALDNG010000302.1:135000-192500 GCA_024349245.1 Neodontobutis hainanensis | reverse complement strand
TTCCTGAAAATGACATTATGTTAAAACATCCTAGAATCTGTTTAGCATCAGTTCATGGCCCTGTGCTCACTAACAAACTGATGCTGACTCTTATTGGGGGTTAACGTCCTCTGGCTGGTGTGCTCATGAGTAAGCGCAGAGAGTAGCCTTGTGGCCCATTCATTCTATCTGCACTTGCTCATGTGGCATTTCTCAGCGAGCACAGTTTTCCCACTGCCAACCAGTTTATGTAAAAGTGATTAACAGTAATTAATCCTTAATCACCATGATTAGCCAAGTCGCAGTAAATTAAGCCACATCTGGAGCAGCTGAGGGCTTGAGACTGGCAGCAAGTGTGCTCAATGCCACTGTTGACTGAGTGCTACCTGAGGCAACTGAACGTGTCTCTGGCCATTGGTGCTGTGTTCAGTAGTTTGGACATTCAAAATATAACTGTACCCAATGAACAACAGTGGACTATTAAATGTACAGCTGTGCTATGGAGTAATTCTGCCTTCTATCAAACTGAACGCAGTAGACAGGGGTTTTATTCACCAGTACTGAGGAAAACTAAGGGAAGATGGCAAATGACAAACGGCTAACCCAGTTATCGCTGAAGTTAGCAATGTTCATCAGCGGAATGGGAACAGTTCTGACAAAAAGAACAGTAAAGACATTTCAGCTGAAATTGTGGCAAAGGTAGAACAATGCTTACAACTCCCCTAAAATGACCCAGGACAGCCCTTTCTGAATCTCCAATCTTTTATCCAGGTATAGCACAATGTCAAGATGTAACTATTCCAATATCTTGACAATAAAAGTATAGCAGCTATGTTTGCCAATATATGCCACCACACCACCGCAGTATTCTTGAACGTATGGTCAAACCCTTTCTTCAGGTCTTCAAAGTGTAATTCTCAACATCTATAAAATGACACTATGCTAATATGAAGTGGGTGCAAACGGATATACTGAGACAGATATTTCTGAGTCTCCAATTGGTAACACAGCATCTTTGATATTTACTTCTAAACCATAAGGTTATATATTTCCAATGTTATTATCATTTTAAACACAATAATTAGCTATTAATAAGCCACCATGTTTTGAGGTTTGTGGCATAATTCTTGACAATTTGTATAGCAGCTATGTTCAGCATCATGTGTCATTCCACAGTGGGATTCTTGAATCGACCACTAACCTTTCTCCAGGTCTTCAGTCATTAAAAACCTTTAATGATGTGACCTTCAACATCTCCTGAAACATCTCCAGACACCGTACACACCAGAAGGACACGCACACACACACACGCACACACATGTTCTGGCATCTGATTGGCCGGTGCCTGAAGACGTCCCGGTGTGTCGCAGTAGCTTTTGGCTGCCAGATAAATGATGCGGGACGCCTGGTTGTGTGCCTGGTTCCGTCACAGCGGGGGAGCCGTGTCTCTTAGCCCAATGTTTCTGTAGTGCCCCCCGGAGAGCTTCCTCCCCGCTTCCCGTCTCTCCCCGTTACACCGCCCTGGATTAATTACACACTTTAATGAGCTGAATTATTAATGGGGCTCTTACTTGGCAGTTTAAGGAAATGCAGAGAAGACAGCGTCGTCGAGCATCGGGAATCAGGGCGCTCATTAAAACATCACACAGAGCCTCTGGGACTCAGGTTATTTAGCAAGCAATATAATAGGATTTGTGTTTTACATTTCAGGAAAAGGTAAGTCTGTTTGGACAGTTGGCAGTAAATAGGAGTGGACTTAGTAGAGGCTAACAAGGAGTTTTATGTCAAAAACTAGGGTTGGCCCCATAAGGTCTAGTTCACATTGACTTCAATTCAAAAACATAACAAAACACTAAGTCTTCATTTTTCACAACTTATTTCTAGTCATATTCCATTTTTTTCACAATACAGTTGTGAAAAAAATGATTTGGCCATAACTGTTACATGACCTTATGTAATGGATATTATTGTGATTGGCCTGCTCTACCATGACTTTAGTTAGTAGGCCCTTTTATAGTAGGCCACTTTCTGGGGGATATTATTGTTGTTCTTAGATTCTACCTTCATCTAAAATGTAACTTTACATCAGACTAATTGGCAGTTTACACTAGCATTGCTTGTGGCGCACATATACTATGCCATTAGTTACAAACTAATGCTTCTTTACAGTCACGTACATAAAACAGGAAAAAAAAACAGAAACAGCTGGTTTGCCATCTAATAATACATCCAAGTTTACCAGTTGTGGGGGGGCAGGAGCCTGTACACAAAGTGCTTCAGTCGTCTACTGCTTCAGAATCATGCTGAATGTGATGCTTTTGCAATATTGAAAAGCAAATATACTCAATGTCACTCTAAAAGTCTGTGCATCTTTAAGCTCAATAAAAGGTCACAGTGGCTCATTTTTTCTGCTCTTCAGCTCATTTCCCATATATTGGACAGGAGATCTTTGGAAGGACAAATAATGTAATGTGAAGGAGCTTAGAGGGCCCATGGTTTTGAGTGGGTAACCTATAAAATGTTTCACATAAGCTTTACGGGCCTTAAAATATCTTTTGTGTTTGTTAGCCACTCTAGCTAGCAACACCTATCCTGTGACCTTAAAAACAGTTGGTTCCTGAACTTTATTCCAAATTTCCTACCGTCTTCCTACTCTAGCTAGAGACATAGAGAAGAGCACTGCAGGTCCTTGTGTACCTCATTATGTCATTACTACAGCAGTCCCAGAGAAAATGAGAGGCCATCGAATGCCGCACTAAAAAAGCTCCTCTTTCCTGATTGTTCAGCACAGATGGGAGCAATAGCCTCTGAAATGAGCTGGACTAAAGCTGCAGCCAAATGAATGAGGAGCAGGCAATTTGCAGGTGAATATGTCTCATTCCCGTCTCTCAGAAGAGATCGCTTTTATCTGACGCAACTGTCCCACTTCCAGCAGCAAGAGCGTTCATCAACATCAGGAATATGGAATATGGCCATTATGAAAGCAGCAGGGAGAGAATGAGATTATTCCTATAATATCACACTTGCTGATAAGAGAAATGGCACGGTGAGGAGACGGGAAGTGGAGCCAGGAAATGTGTGCCAGAGTTGTTCCTGAGAGTCTAAATTTATATTTCTGCTGGACATGAAATTCAGTTTGTTTCCCATGTTTGGGGATTTGTTAGGTGGACCAATGGTGGACAAAACTTTTCGGGAAATGAAGCTGCTGATATGTTGGTAATCTCTTGGATATTGAATAAAAACATCACTAGTACAAATTTTAGCAGGATGTCTACATTGGATAATGTGTCAAATGCATAAATCCTCAAAACATAAACTTTTATAAAATCATACCGCCACAAACTGATCCATTGTTCGGTTTTATTCACTGACCTAGTCTTTTTTTTTTGCTCTCCATTGTTTTGGACAGATAAAAAAAAACAAAATTGTCTTTATTAATTTTACATTTTAACTACATAGTTTACATTATTATTATTATTATTATTATTATTATTATTATTATTATTACAATCTGACACTGCTTTGGGCAGGAAGTCCGTTATAAAGATGGTACTTTATATAATGGCCACTACAACATTGTAATTCCATATGATGCACTTTTTTGGTTGTGTGGAAAATTTGAACTATTGTTAAAGCTTGTATAAAGGAAGTGACTGTAGCACTTTGTTTTTTTTGTTTTGTTTTTGTGACAAAGCACCTTCATCTTCATCAGCCTCTACTCCAGGTGCTGCTGTGTTCATCAACACACACCACTACACGTCTGTCTGGAGAGCTCCGAAACGGCTTTCACGCTCGATTGTGGAACCCACCGTGGGCTCCCAGGGGACCGCTGGCTCTGTTTGTGTACGAGCTGCTGCCTCTGACTGTTCTGCTGTTGGAGGAAACAATAACAGGCTCATCACACAGCAACAGCCTGGCCACGGATTGGGATGAGACTGGGCTTTATTCCCATATTTCTGAAGGAAAAGTGTGAAGTCAGAGCAGCATAACGATTGAACCGTATCTGATGAGTAGTGTATTGTTGGTGACGTCCATGGTTGACTCTCAGTAGCTGTTTACCAAAAAGTGTAACCAACACAATTCAAGATATTTCTTCAATAATTTACCTGCTGTAATCTATCTGCACAATTGAAGGTATCAGAGGTATAGGAACCTCTTTACTTTTACAGTGCCTGTTCAAGTATTCTAATTACAGCAGTACATGTTTGAAATTGCAATGGTGCTCTTCTAGCATCAAGATACACAAAAACAGAACCAAAATATAACTATATATTATTTTACTAAAATAAAATAAGATAAAAAAGGATATTATATCAAAAGAATATTGTCAATGGTGTATGATCCACTCAACATACTGTACGTGTAAATGTGTCTATCGTGGGGGATAAAAATGGATGATACAATTAAGTGAATAAGAGTTCCATTATTTTCTGATTCTACAGATGCCCAAAGAGGACAAAGATACCACTCATAAAGAAGCCTTTATTCTACCACTATTTGTTCCTTGACAACTGCATGTACCTGTTCACATGCTCGAAAAATAAGGTGTGTGAGGTGTGGACTTTAAATCTTGGGTGTGGCAAGTGTAGCATATGTTAGCATAACAAATTGAGTGTGCAAATTGCTGAATTAGAACAGGCAGACAACACATGATGGATCTTATATGTTATCCTATATACCTTGTAATCAATTTATTGCAAAAAGAAAAAGCAGGAATAGACAAATAACTGTCTAATGATTTCCCCACTGTTGACTTCCTTAAATCACAAAGCCTGCAAACCCATTTTCACCTTACCAGTCCCTGATTGGTAATGAGAGAGGGGTAATCAAATGACCTCAAATGAATCAGTGTCTTTGTGCAGCCGCAGACACAACACCCTGAGGACAGTGCCAAAGACTCCCCGCAGAGCCTGGGCCAGTGCCCACAAGTTCTGACCGAAGACTACAAACACGGCGGAGTGGCTCATTAGGTGATTCTTTTTTGGGTCAGGGAGCAGATGCAAATGTAGGTCAGAGGAACCCTGGTTGTCAGTCAAGACGTGGTGTTGAAGGGTGGAGATGAGGGTGTCTCCCCCATGAGCCCCCCTTCCCTTTGATGAAGTACTTAGAGGATTGATAGAGAAACAGGTGAAGAAGTGTTTGGATGTTTGTGATCCAACTCTCTCTCAGTCTGCTGTGACTGGCTCCATATACCAGCACAAAAAGCACTCCCGTCCTGTCTGCTCTGCATGCTTAGCAGTCAGACACCAAGGCCAGCTTGACCTACATGCTGCCAGACCTCCACAGAGGATCCTCCAGCTGCCTCCAAAGTCTGGGATCCATCAAGTGGTACACAGTGGGTTAGTTTAGTCCTTTGTAATTTATTTACTGTTGAAACCAGTATCATTTAAGCAGTTTCTACCAAGTGGTAACTGCATGGACCACTGCCATTACACAGTCAGACGGGTGTGAATACTGAACCAAAACCACTTTTGGGCTTGTTACTTCTTACGGCTTTCTGTGTGTAAAGTCGACAAACGAGTGAAGAAAACACAAAATAAAAAATATAGTTAGAAGATTCTGATTTGCTCCTGATTGAGTCTCAGAAAGAGTTGTGAGAATACACATGAAGAGAAAAAACAACATTAATAAAAACATACAACAATTTTCAAACACAGCTTGTCTTGCTCCAGAGATAAACAATAATCTGCCATTAATGAAAACTGTACACTTTTTTTAAATAAACTGCAGCAAAGCAAATATCTCAAATGTATGTAATAGCTGTCTCTAGTTTTTTATGACGCTGACGCCGCTATGTCCTTCCCCTTTGGGAACATACTCCAAATCAGACCTGACTGTATCGAAACAACCTGACTTGTGCCACTTGGTGGAAACAAGGTTCTATTTATACCGTCCCACTTTTGGCAGCCCTCTGTGGTGGGACCAAAATAGTAGTGCCTTCACTAAATGTGCACAGACAAAATTTAAAGCTTTTTTTGTCGCTTGTCCTGCAAGAATAAAAAGCAAACACCAAATGCTCCCTCCATTATTTCACTGACATTTACAGTTATGCTTTCTGCATAGAGCACATTGTTATCTCCACCTGGTAACAGACCTTGCAGGGCAAACACAAATCAAGGGCTGCCGCTCCAAACCCTAGCATTGTAAAGTGAAGTGCACTTGGTAGAAATGGTTGTGTATAAGTCACCTCAAAGCGTGATCTGCTGTCATCCCACTCACATTTTAACATACCTTTTCCCTGTGAAACGACATCGTCTTTTTTAACTCTTGCACTTTTGGCCAATTCCAGCTCCTCTCATGAAAATATCTGCCACAGCTACAGCAGCAGTTTCTGTAACTCTGTAGCACTTCATTTCACCTCACACTGAGCTTAGATGCAGCACTAACTGCCTGGAGGTTGACACTTGTCTGAATAATGTTATGCTAATGCTCAAGTCTACCTGTATTTACCCCTAAGTGCAGCAAGCAATCTGTTGATTGCGAGAAAGCAATTTTCCTGAAAGAGGGGTAGAGAGATAGACTGAATGAGAGGCTAACAAGAGATCTTCTTTAGGCTGCGGCAAAGCAATTTACACAGGATGACAATTTTCTCTGGCTGTGAAAGGAGCGCTCTCTAATTGTGCCTACGCAGAGCCATCAAGATGGGCTTCAGAAAATAGCAGAGCAGGCGGCACAAATCCCAGAGAGACTCCGAGGTATGAGCAGAGAACAGGCATAGAACCTCAATTCTATTTAGCCCCACATGTTTTATTTTTAATAAACTGCAACCAAGTCCACACGTAAACAGGTCTTTTTGTAACTGGAGCTTTCTCCCAGGAGCAGAAAATATCTCAGTCTACACAACACAATTACAAATGTTCAGGTGATTATAAATGGTACGTCAGAGTGAAGTCAAGTCATTCAGTGATGAAGACGGTTTGACACGATCCATGTTCACACAGAGCCACTCAAAAATGATGTACATATGCCAGACTAGTAGGCGGTGGATTTGTTTTTTTCTTCTTCAGCTCCCCTCTCTTCTGTAGAGAGGATGCTTGTGCATGGCTGTTGCGTCTATGACGTCATTGTTTTTACAATTTACAGTTTACTCAACTGCATTCCAAAGTTTGTGTTTTCCAAACCCCTTTGAAAAACACAACGGAATCAACGTGTTTTTGTGGAAATGACCTCTGAGTAAGGTGAAAACTGTTTAACTTATTGACTCTTTTCAAAAGAAAACTGCAATTTATGATAAAACTTACATGGCTAAATTAATAATGTACAATGTCTATGAAGATCACAATAAGTTCTGAGTTCAAGTCCCAGGCCAGGCAGGGCCTTTCTGTGGAGTTTGCATGTTCTCCCGGTGCTCAGTGTTTTTTTTTTCCGGTCAACTGTTATTAACAGGACCAATTACTAATGGAAGATCTGGAGATGGTTCCCAGGGGCTCCTCTCACTGCACTGGAAGGGTTATATGCAAAGAACAAATTTCCCCAGAAGGATAAGAAAGAGCAACTTAAACCTGAAGTATTACTACTGAGATTTCTTAGATATTAGCTTATATGTAAGTTATATGAATGAGACAGTAGCTGTTATCTGTCTGTTTTAGTCACAGAGTTAGAGAACCCATTGTTCAGAATGAGACTGCAAACGGGACAAAAAAAGAAGCCAAGAAGTCAGAAAACCAAGGGGCACCTTTCTTTTAAAAGTAAATGGAGCTGTGGGGCCATGTTGAATTCGTTTCCATAACGGATCTATACAAATAAGATTGAAATGTTGTCAAGCGTCACAAGTCCAAGCACTGTTTGTGGCCATTTTTTTAGTTGGTGTTATTACAAGTACTATTTTGTTCATCTACACCTGAACAAATCTCTCAGTTTTTTGACCTGGAAATGTAGTTTGTTGTAACAAGGAGCTGAATATGTTAACAGATATGTGGCATGGAGCAGCTCAGTCATACTGTTAATGGTCCCAAAGAAGGATGACATTAGTAAACATGTCCGCCTGGGCTTCACTTCTGCAGGTGCCACTAATTACATTTACTTGTATTATATATAAAACACGCTAGAAGCAAACGTGGAAACATGTTGCCGAAAGAATGGCCTGTATTCTGGTTTCCTAACGCTGTGGTGATGAATAGCCACATTGTCCTTTTAATTTGTTTGTTGGTCCTTGTGTTGCACGAGAAGGCAGATGTAGAAATTAATTGCTCTTTCTGACAAGACTTTGCGAGTGTATGCAGGCTTCTAAAAATAAAGAGGCAGAACATTGTGTGTGTGGTGCCAGATTGGGCTCAGTGAGCTCTCGTCTGGCTCTGGCTCGACTTCTATCTGCCCGTGTGATAAAGCTGCTAACAGGCCTTTATCGGGGAGCAAGGGGAAATATGCTCCTGCCAGATTAGGCCCCAGACTCTGCCAAGGTTATAAACAGCCTGTTATCTGGGCCCCAAACACAGTAATCCACGCTCTATCAGCACCCAAACATATGGGCCACACCACGCACAGATAGCCTCTGATGGACACTTGCTTTTAATTGCAATGAGAGTCAGCCGAGAGGAAACGGACATAAAGGGCTGTGTTACTGTGAATGTCTACCGTCGCTGTGTGCTGCGGCCAACATTTACCAAAAAATACACACCAACCTTTGTGCATAAAGGCTCCTGTTTGTTTGCTCTTAGATAGTGAGCCAGTATCATCTAAAACCTGTTCTGACTTTTGGAGGATCTTTAAAAGCCCAGTTGCATATTTACAGTCTTTCCGGGATTTATTTTCTTGGTTCCTTTAAGGTGATCTACACAGGATAATGATGACTCCACAAGGACCAGAACATGGATTAAAGAGAGGGACACTTATGCCATATCCACACATACATAAACAGACATTATTCATGATACTACCAAGCCACAACTGTAGATATCAGTGTCTATAGCCCTGTCTGCACATCTACTGAGATCCGGACTGGTCACCATTTCCTACCCGCATGATCTGACTGTGTGAACAAAATTCACCCGGAGCCAATCCTTCAGGGCCTAGTGACAAGCCTGGGTCGCTGAAATGTGGGAAAGCTGTCCAAATATTTTTAGGAGAGAGTCTGATTGAAATAATCATGATAACATTTAAGTTGAATGTGTGAAAAGTGCTTATGTGCCACAGCCAATCAGCATTTTAATTAACTCAAAACTTAAACTTTTTTGAATATAAATTATAAATAACCTACACTGATGGTCTGATAAGTTTGAAAATGATTAGCAAGTTATGATAGTGTAAGACAAAATAATTTTTATCCACATATTTTATAAAGCTGTTCATTTTCTTGTAAGATTTCCAATTATTTTTCTTTTTAATTTGCAACTTTGCACGTACATTTTTTGGAATATTTACCCCTCTTCCAATTTATTTTCTCCATTTACAATAGCCTGCATAAACCCTCTTGGTAACAGAGAAATCTGTAAATTTGAACATTAATGCGTAGAACTCTTCAGGAATCTATTAAAGCCCTGCAGCAAATTTGTCCCATGTTGTTTTGTGCATTCGGCCAATTTGGTTCTTGGCAGCAGTTAGGATGCGTTCATTAGATTAGGCACTGATGGGCTATTGTCACTTCTCACTACAACATCAGCTATTCTTCAACTGATGCTTTGCAAAACATCAGTTCTCAGACGTTTCCGTTTTCCCGGATCGATCCCAAACTTCCCCAGACGGGCCCTTAGTAAACAAGAGCCACTCAGACTCTCTGCAGCCTCTCTCCACAGAGCGCACTCTCAGGAAAAGTCGGAGTGAAGCCAGGACGCAGCCTGCAGCAGATCTGAAGGAGCCAGAGACAGGCACTGACCAAATAAGGCCGGTCCCCATCAGATTTGTTGGAGCCCAAATCATGTCCTTTTTAATACTGAGCCCTTGTTAATACAAAGTCCTGTTCTAATACAATAGCTTGTCATAAAAAATGTTTGATCATCTTTTTAGGGCAAAAAATTAAAAACCAAAACTAAATAAAGTTATTAATGAGAACAAAAACTGTGACTAAAAGTATTGACATTTTTGTCAACAAATATAAATGAAACAAAAATAAACAGACAGAGACAGTGATCAGACGCAAACATTTGTAAGACTACAAGCGAGGCCAGAACGGCCTTTAAATATCAAGCATGTTAACGCTTGTTAGAAAAAGAAGGAAGGATATATGGACACATTTCACATTATACGCCACGACAAACAACCGAGCGGAGCTATCGATACCAGGAAGAAGACAACAAACCTAAAGCGACATTTGCAGGCAAGCCATGCAGTAGACTAAAGTGTGTTTAGACTAACTGGCAAAGTTAGTTTAATAAAATGACTACTAACTGTTAACATTCAGGTAGAAATTATTACTTCAGAGAAAACAAACAAACAAAAAAAATGCATTACCCTTTTAATTTTAGTTAACTAAATTTAGTGTAATTAGAGTAAAGACAAAATTGTTATGATATTTAGTCTAAAATTAAAACTAGACTAAAATAAAAGATGAGATGACTAAATTATGACTAAAACTAAATGGCATTCTAGTCAGAAGACTCAGAATAAAAAAAAAATTTGCACTGGCATAACACATCACATTAAATTTGTTTTGGCATTTGGATTGTCACCAAGTAGAAATTGTTTTAAAGGAAAGGGATCCCAGACCTATTTTACTTTGCAAAGTGCTGTTTTTCTTGAGTTTTGTATGACAAAATTACTCTCTTTAAATAGTTCTGTCCCTTTCTGACCGTCATTTACACACTCACACACAAAACATTTCAGTCTGCAATGCAAATGCCAACTTTATGAATTTGTGTAGCACTATGAAACACTGTCACAGATAAAACTGTCTCTAGCAAAAACATCTTAGCCATAAGAATTTTATTTCAGCAATATATTGAACAACATGGACCATCCCCTGCATTGGACTTTTGAACTACAGAGAACAACCAGTGTTTGAGATTAGTGAGCTGCAGGACAGAGCGCCACATACTCCCGTATGACATAAGACTGAACGATCCGTCTGTGGAAGATGAAGTCTGAATCAGTTTATTTAAAGAACAACTGAATTTCCCTTTGCATCAGAACAACCCTTTTTGCATTTGCTCCATAGAACCAAATGGATGTTCCATTACTAGCTGCCAGAGAGGACAAACTGAGCACTGTTGTAGACTGTGTTTTCACGACGAGCGAGAAAGGTGTAAAGAGATTTGGAGTTTGGAAAGCTCATAAACAATGTTGGGCTGTTCACTCCAGCCGTACCTATCATACAGCATGTATCGCCCCAGCTCCTGACGTCACTAAACAGAGGAGATTAGACACCTACTTAGCATTTTTTTCTTATTTAACTGATAAAAATTGTGCATACATAGAAACACAGGAATGTCAAAAAACACATTGGTAACAGAGCAGTAAAATTAGACCACGTTGATTTTGAACAGATCTCTCTTGAAGACATGTTATTCAAGAGAGATACTACTACAGCCTCTGAAATGCTCTGTTGTTTCCCCTCAACAAAAAGAATAGGAGATAAAGATTAATAACCCACTCAAGGCCTAATTAAGGTAAAAAGATTCTAAGCGACCATGACCCTTTTAAATCAGATCAAATCATGGCAAATAACTGAAAACACACTCTTAGACTGCAATGCATAACACAACATTGTGTCTTAGTAACATACATTGGGGTAAATTTGGGAGAGGTCTAGCCCGTACCACTCTGTGCCTGCTCTTCCAAACAGCAGGCAGCTCGGTCTGTGAGCTGTGATCTGAATACTCCTGCCTTCATAAAAGATTCAGACCATATTGACTTCCTACTTTGGTTTCCCCTCAGAGCCTACCTCCTCGGCTCTTTTTGAAATTCTGCTCTCGCGGCTTGGCGTGCGCACCACACCTGCCTCTGGAAAAAAAAATGCCTTGAAATACAGGCCCGTTTATAGCGTGTGCACATATAAATGGAGGTTGGTGTATCATTAGCACAGGAACAAGAACCAGCACTGTCTCCCAAATCAAATGTACGTGGATAAATAATATCGATCATATTTATTTGGAAATGCCTCAAATAGCCCACGCTAATATTACTATAAATAATAATAATAAAAAGAAACAAATTGGAACCACTATTACATATAAATGTGCCTGTTAACAGATTATTTATATTAATATATCACAAAAAGGAAATAGAACAATTAGAAAATGCAAGATATACTGTAGATATCAAACAATTCTGATTCCAGATGTGTGCATAATTAAAGGAAGTCACAACACTGTGCGATCATATACTGTATATACAGTGTACGCACATCACAAAACTGACATACTGTGAAACCCAAGTCCTCGACAGCTTTATTAATAGACAAACATATAGGCCAAATCTTTTATATATCCTTCTATAGAAATTTCACTAAGCCTGACTACCTTAAGAGTGTTGTAGTCAACACTGTAATGACAGAGACCAGTGCGTATGAAGACCAAGACTATCAGGTAATACTCTCTAATAGATACAAGGAAACAGTAAAAAAAGAACAATCCAAAGACTATGTCCAGACTAATGCTGGTTAGTGTTAAGTGGAAATTAAGCTTTCACTCAATCCCAAGAATAAACAAATCTGGTATTTGTGGTCTTTGCTGGTCTTGACCTCCAAGACCAAGACCAGACCAAATAAATAGGGGTTCAAAACTATGACCAAGACTTTTAAGAATCAAGACCATGTCAAGACCAACTTCTTCCACTGCCATAACCTGCCTCCTACCTTTGAAACAGCTCATAACTCACCAGAACACACTAAATGAGGAATATTTGTATTTTTAGACGTGAATCTTTATAAATTAAGGTAAAACATTATAAAACATATTTTCATGAAACACAATTTTCAGAACAGATTTCAAAATAAACTGTTGCCAGTGTTATTTCTTTATAAAATCATGCCAAAACCCTCTTACGACAGTTCCAGGTTAACTGTACTAATCTCAGCGCCGTGTGATTTATGGAGTCGATGGGGGATAATTGGCCTTATTAAATGCCAAATCACATCTGTTATGCTAAATATTGACATATCATGTTGGGTTTATTCGGGCATCTGTTACCTGCTCTTTACGGCACATCATTAATGACTGACTGCAGCATTAAACCCACACAGACCAGGCTCATCTTTCTGTCTTTACAATATTTCAAATACAGCCTACACAAAAGGCCACAAAGTCTCATAAATTCACCGTTTTATATACTGCCCCCAGATTTCAAAGTCCTGTTCAATAAAGTTTTAAATGTCATGAAGGACCTATAATGGAGTCCGTATAAACCAGAGCCAAGAAAACCATACAGCTCTCTGTCCCTTATCTTTTTATCCAATAAAGTTTTATATCTTTGAATCAACTATAAAATGCTTTGGAAACTGTCAACATGGGGATAATTGGCCGGCGTTATTGTTATGGTGATACGTCCCAATAGACCCATTGCTCTTTTCTGACAGAAAATGAGAAAATGCTATTCTATACTGTAGTCTTTCCATAGACCTTTGAATCTGTTGGGTCTTTGTAAATCAGCCACAGAGTAGATATTCTTTACTACTGTTTATATTATACAGTGGATTTTGGTTGATTTGACTGATTGGTTGACATTTTTGCTACTTTCCCCATTGGTACAGCCATTTTCAACTGCAATATAAGTGCATTGACTACATAGCAGTTATGCATAGAATTGGTTCTTAAGTGAAACTAAAATGTAATTCTTATTGATTTTGGTAATTTTTTTCTGTGCTATCAATTTCACTAAGAACCCCAGTAGTACATCTACAACAGTCAGATTAAAGATTTGAATGATAGTTTTTTCTTCTTCTGTGAAAGCATATTAAACTGTAGCTGCCTCTAGCAGGGCTAAGCTGTCAGGTAAATGCAAACTTTGATGAACAACAGAGAACTTTTCTCACTGAGGCTGTACTGTTTCCATAGGATCTAGGGTGGTATGTTGCAGGGAGGTGCTGCTAATCATCCGCAGTTGTGCAGAACTCTGAAACTCTCGGCAGAACGGTGGCACAGTGCACACTCTCGGAAAGAATTTTGGGTTTGACTCCCAGCTCGGACAGGACCTTTCTGAGTGGAGTTACATGTGTAACTCCACTCATTCCTCTGGGTGCTCCGGTTTCCACCTAAAACATGCTAGGCGCCCCCTAGTGTGGCTGCCAACAAGGAATTTCCCCACAATGTAACAATGATAATATTAAATAAATAAAGGAAATAAATAAAAGGCAGTTGGCTGGTCTTGAGCATTAAAATGAAGTTAACACAATCCAGTGTTCTTAGGGAAGATTTTGTTTCTACACGTTAATCTGGTAATCTGGTAAAGTTTTTGTTTAAGCACTTTTTTACACAAAAAAATAAACAATAGAAAGGCAAAGAGGTGGGCTTTACAATATAAAATAGTATAAAATACATTTGGTGAGTCCTAATATTGCTTATAGGATTGTAAGTGGTTTTAAGTGATACTAGTCACGAGGTGATACATAACATGGCTATCTCTGTTGAATACTGCAATGATAACACGACCCGTGACTAGCCAGCACAGTTACCGACAGAGTAACGTCACAAGTGCAGTGCTAGGTGGCCTGTTAGATCACTTTGTGCCACTAGCTGGAGTTGTACACAACCACAGTTCTCAGCCAAAGATCCAGTCCAGATCAGTAGGTTTCTTTATCGCTGGGTCTTTTTCAACATCTTCACATTGATGTGACCGGACAGGTACTAAGTGAGCTGTAAATCTGCTGCATAATATTTCAAATACAATGGCTAAAGTTTAATTACATTTAATTCAATTTAAATCGTAAAAAATAAAAAAAAGTCTGTAAATGATTATTGATTGAATCTTTTAAAGATCAACTAGACTTATAGGATGTATGTCGGAAATTATATATAATAAACCACAAAGGCTGTTCTTGACCTTTCCCAGCAGCTCTAACCTTGTGGTTAGGATTTGTGGGCAGCGACAAACTAGTGGGACAAACACAGCAGACCAGCATCTCCAAGGCGCAGCATTTCACACTTGGGTAGAGGCAGAGGACGGGCTTTAATGACACACAGTCCCCCCAGTCACCTAGAATGAACATGCAGCTCTGGAAATAGACCGGAAACTATGGCTTTACGCAGGCCAGAAACCTGGTGATGCCTGCCCCCCTGCCTGCCAAACACATCCTCCCACCGCCGAGCGAGACGAGCCTCCGACCACGTCTCAATCACACAAACACAACATGATCGAAGCATGTTATTCACTGAGTTATAATGCTGACACCATCACGGAGGGGCACCGCGCTCAGCTGATGTGCTGTCCGCTCATGTGTGAGAACAGCGGCCGTGGCACATAGCCCATCCTCGGAATGTTCTGTGTACAGCCTTTTCAACAAAACACCACTCTGGCTGTGCAACAAAATCCTCTTCAAACCTCAGAGATATTCCTGTGGTTGATGCAGTGGAGATCAAGCGCGGCTGTCCTGAAATAATTCAGAGAGGCGAGGAATAATTTGGCAAGAGATAGACACGTCTGTCAGTCAGCCCGAGCCGCTATAGGCCAGTAACAAGACAAAGCTTTTTCTGGAGTTGATGCCTCTTCTCTGTGCCTTCCTCCTTTGTCTGAGCTAACCCAGATCATTTCCATTTGGACTGCTTTTTTTGTTCAGCAGAATATTTTATATTTTTTTATACTTTGGATGGAGATGCTTTCTGTTTATAAAAACACCTGCCGTATGAAATGTTAGGCATGGTGAGATAGAGTGACAAAACGCAAATAGCATCAGTAAAAATGGCATTTAGTCATGAGCAGTAAGCTTTGTTTATTATTCAATTTGGCCGTTTAAGAAAAACCATTGCATGTGCCAAATTTTATAAGCTGCACTAGACCAGTATTCCCCCGATTTGAAAATCGTTAAAAATTGTATGGCAAATTGTATGGCAACCAAAATACATTTTCAGTCCTGGGTAGCCTGTTATACATCCCCTCATGACTCCACCACTAGATGGAGTCATGAGCTACTGTAGTGCTCAGCTCCAGCCAACAGCCTAAAGCCAACAGGAGGTTCGACTGTCACGGGGCTTATTAGAACATCTTTACGTTGGAGTGACATGATAGGTATTCAGTAAACTATAAATACTAAAGTATTATTTAGAGTTCTGCACCATATTAAGAAACCACATTGGGAATGCTTGAAAACACTATAATATGATTAGGCTTTGTTTCGTGCCATGTTTTACCACAATAACCACATCAGCAGCGGATATTTTATTCACAGGAAACTATATTAAAGGGCTATGGAGCTTTGAAAACAATATGAAAGGGTGGTTTAATGGCCATATCTATTTGTTTTGTGGATTTTGATATGAATCACTTGCCTTGTCTGAACACTCAACATGACATATAGGCCATTTACCTGGTTTTAATACTGAGTGCTTTCCTATCGATTGCTTGATTCTTGCCGGTGGAACGCGACATGGCTGGTTGGCTGCTTGAAGATTTCAAACACTAAGTCAGTGCCTCACCTGTGATTGTGAGTGAATATTACCAGTATCAGATTCCAAACAAAACGGCTCGCACCAGTCTGCTGTGACAAAGGGAGTCAAGGGAAAGCAGCATTGGGGTTAAAGCGCCAGTCTCCTAATGAGCCTCTCTGTTCCAGTGTGTTGCATAAACCCATTACCTCCCAGCACATTATCTCATTCATTTCTTATGTGTGGATGGCTCCCTTCTCCCGAGAGCATAGCATTTCGCACGCTGCACATACACACTAGTAAACTAACAGTCTGTAATGATGCTAAGAGGCACGAGAAACTGTACTGGCTGGAGATCTATTACTGTGAGAGAAGACAAAGAGAGAAAAACAGAGAGAATGTGAAGGAGAAGGGAAAATGTCTCCCCTCCTGCACTGGTATTATCTCGGTATGTGGCAACTATTGCAAAGCAGGATGAAAGACGCAGGTGGCACTGAGCTCCACTTTGCCTGGAGCTAATCTGCACATACAATCCACAGTGATTGTCCTCCTGACTCACTCTGCATGCCACATACAGGAGTGCACCACAGTCAATTCTGCAAAAACACAAGGATTTGCACTGAGCAGTCACAATACAACTTTGCAAGATAGTAATTTATGATATATGGAAATATCTGTGCAGTAAAAAAAACAAAATACATTCATTAATTGCATTGCAGTGTCAGTTTTAGTAAAGAATTTCAGTTTACACTATGTTCCATTTAGATAAAAAAAAGCCACACAAGGGCCACTCAAGGCTTTACATAAAATGTCAAATGCAATAATTCCAAAAACATGAAATAGTAAAAAAGAAAAAAAGGGGGCATTGTTAATTTGCAACAACCATAGATCTCCGAAAGTCATGTGCATTATATATACCTTATTGCCAAAAATGTAACTTAATAAGCAAAAAAGGAATAGCGCTAGCATAGATCTCAAGCTGACATATAGTTCATTAAGCATTTACTTTTCAACGATTACTGAGATAAATATGATGAAAATCTAATAAAAATAACATTATATGCTACTGTACTGGCCTTTTTTCAACCATAATGGCAAGTTATTAACAAAAAAGACTGAGGAGGAAAAAAGAGACAGGTAATCTGCATGTGCATTATAAGTATCAATATCTTGATTAGGGACTTAGGTTATTGAAAAAATGTGTGCTATACAATTTATCATTCATTAATTTACGTTAGGGGTTGTGGGTGACTGGAGCCAGTCCCAGCTGGCCTCTCACATTCATTCACAAGGGACACTTTAGACTTGCCAACTGCATGTCTTTGAACAGTGGGAGGAAGCTGGAGTACCTGGAGAGAACCCACAGTAACATATGGAGGACATGCAGACTCCTCACAGAAAGATCAGAAATGGCCAAGGATGTTTGTGTGATATACAATCACTATTTTTAATATTGTGATAACGATATTATCTGTGATATTTGAATTATATTTTATGTACCTAACTCAGTATTAAAGAAAATCAGTATCAAAGATTATACTAAGTTTGAATGTTGGAATGAACCAGGTCTAAACCAGGCCTTCTTATTAGGACTTTCTGACAGAAAAAAACTAGAAAATGGAAGACTTTAGTTTTATTGCAATAAAGCCATTCTTGGCAATATGCATTTTGTGGTCAATAATATTGTTAAAACAATAAATTTGTGACATTGTGCGGCCTTAATGTTGATCAGACTTTGATTGGCTTTTTGGACACAGGCAAAGAGGCTATTGGTCCAACAAATCACCTAGAAACTGCGAGAATTTGTCTCAGTACCTTTGTAAAAAACATTTACTGATAATGTTTTCAACCCCATAACCTTATGTCTCTATAAAGCTATACCTCCAACCCAACCCTGCCACTGTCCATCCCATTTTAGTGTTAGATATTAAAGTACTGAAGAACAACTGCTGATTTGTAATACTGTCCCAAAAGCTATGTGAAAATGTTATTAGTGTGAATGCAGCCTGATTTAGTTCTACAATATGGAGTGTAGTGTTTCATTTGATCTCAGCTGGGTAATATCAGCTTTATAGTGTAAACACTTGACACATGCAGTAACATTAACTACTGTAACTGTTGTTGTCTAATGCAATTGTCCAGTAATTTATGTTCCAATATAAAATTTCTCCACACCACTACAGCTGAGATCACAGACAAATGAAAAGAACAATGTGGACCACACTTGTACAAACGGAACAATCCGCAGCATTCCTGCTTTTTCTGTTCCAGCCCACTACATATAGCCTTGGGTTGATTGATTGTGGACGCTGAATAAATCTTGTCAATTATCAATTAGCTCGTACTAATCCTCTGTCTTTCCCCAGGATGAGACTATTTATGCCTGTGGGAGACAATATTAAATTACTGCGACAGCTTCATGCACGCTGCAAACCAAGGACATGCATGTTAGTGTGTACTCGCAGAAGGATTTATTCAAATTTACCGACACCTTCCCTGGAATCGGTTGAGGCTTAATCTCGGCTCGGTGTCAGAACACTTAATTTTGTCACCATAAATCAACAGTGAGCCCAAGAACAATGGGGCCTATTTCTCAAACAGCGGCTCAATCCTGTTTTGCAGAAAGCAAAGTACTCAATATGGCACCAGTGTTTACATGCGCATCAATATTTAATCTGAGTTAAAGGCAGCCGCAATTCAACACAGACAATAGATGGAGTGTTTTATAGATGCTCCTTCCAGCCGACAAACACTTTGGAAAGTCTGCATGCGTTCTTAGCCACCTAAATAAAAACAAACCCAGACAACCCGTCCTGCGAGGCTGGGTTGAGCTGAGTGCATTAGTGAACCGAGAATACAAAATAAAGTGAGTGTTGTCTCGACCAGAATATGGCCATCGAATGTCTCGATGATCATTTGTTTATAGTACTGTCAGTACAATGGAGAAGACTGTGGGTTTATGCTTTATGTTAAACACTAGATTACGTTAGAATCAGCCGCTGTCTCCTCGGGGGCTTCATTTTGAGCTGTATCAGTTAAAAGTAAATGGCTGTTATGGAGAAAGATACTTGCGTGACTTTGCTAATGTGTTTGTGTTTGGCTAATACTTGAACATTGCTGCTCTGTCTTGTAACCACAACTCTTTGGTCGGTTTACTGCTTCTACTAAACATACAGTTATAATAAAGTATAACACAACCCATGTATTAGCACCCCTGACAGACTGGTATCAGATTGGTGCACAAAACGTTGGTTTTAGTTGTTTCTATGTTTACATGATCCCTGCAACTTTATTTGGTCAGTGATTTTTTATACACATGTAAATATGGTCCAATTGAGACTATTTTGTGGGCGCCCTGTCCAAGTGACAACAGCAACAACTTGGTTAGTGATGATATGATACATGAGAACACATACAATCTTTACATCATTTATCACCAGAATAACATTCTAATACCCCTAGTGGGCACCAGGGGTAATTTTCATCATAGCCAAGTGTCTTACAATGAAATGTTGATATAATTGTAAACACAACTTGTTTGTTGCTGTTGTAGAAATTCCACAATGTGTTAAGGTAAAAATTACCCTTATGTGGTTTTAGGTAGAGTCAAAATGTTGTATCCCAGTATGCTCCAAGTAGACTGGTGCATCAATACAGCTGCTGTTTAGGAATATGAACAAATTTGTAACTTTGTTACGGTAAAAACTACCCTCTGGTAGTTTTTTGGTTAATCCTAAATTGCTGACCATTTATCCCAAAATAAAACATGAACAATAACGCCTAAGCAATAGAGCCAGAGTTTAATATAAAAAATTAATGTAAAAATTTCAAAGAGGGTTAAAATAACTGTAGCACCTTTAGGCATAAATATAAAACTATGGCTTCTAAAAGACTAACAGTTTATGTTTTACTTATTGTGACAGACAAGCTCAATACTGTATGCACCAAAAAAAAAAGTAATAAAATTTTGATTGCAAAAAGATGCTGCCTTGTCTGGAGTTGCTCCATCATTCACTCCGCTCACTCCTGTGGCACCAGCAGTGAGGATCTAACGTCTGTTGTTGGTGCTATTGTTTGTCAGGCCTAGTCAATAAGTAACGTTTCAATCGCAGCCATTTGGAGCCGGTTAGCGCTCCGACCGCAGCCCTCACACATCAATCAGACAAAACACTCTGAGCAAATGTGTCCCCTGGATAATTGGACGCAGCCCTTTTTCTATCACACTGACAGTGAACACAGCGCTGGAAAACTGTAATGCAACCCGCAGTGAATCATTCCATTTGAAGGAAAGGGGGGAGTTGTCTATATGAAATCCATATGAATGTTTCAAAACCTCCTCCAAGTTTCCACTTTGAGCAAAACAAAGAATGTAATAAATTGGTGTAGAGAATTGTCACCATCTTCAGGGGAGGGATATGGACTTGGCTAGGCTTCTCCTCTGAGTTAAAACACACAGCATCAAACCCCTGGCTTTAATAATTGAGCGGGAGACTGCAGGGTACTCGTCTCAGGCCCTTCTCAATGTGAAGAGTCCTTAAAAGATACATGGATGCGTCCCAAGAGGGAGGTGGAGGGGCTTTGCCGAGCTGAGACTGTGCACACAAAGATTATGTGTGCATCCGCTAAGGCGAGATGACCGGGGAAATGCTCACAGGACCATAACTCCCCACAGAGCGCCAACCTGATAAGATACTATCAATATTCATGCCTCGAAATCAATTATATGCCCATGTACTTCAAATGCAAATCGTCTGGCAAGAGAGACCATTTGAGAGTGAGTCTGCGGGCTGTGAGAAGTGGATGGAGAGAGTATGAGGATAAACAAACACTTATGCAGACTTAGCTTTAGAGTAAGTGCTACTGGGATTCTAGTACACATGTAGTAAGGTTTTCAAATGTTCACAATATTTCACCACATTAATAACGTAACAATTAGAAAGGACTAGGTCCTGTTTAAATCATATCCATTTGATGTTTGTAGAAGAATTTGCAAAGTGAAATAAGTCTAGTATCCCTTCACGGCAGTTTTCACTCAATAAAAATGTTGCTGGAGGCCAAAATAATATTGCAATATATTTTGTTTATTGCAGTATAAATATTGAAAATGCTGATAATGTGCAGCCTAAATGTTAAATAGACAACCTTGGGCATGGTTATCCTTATTTGTGAGTCACATCTCATTCGGTTTAGATTACATGGTGGAAGACAGTACCATTTTTATCAAAAAATAAATTTATAAATTCAATTCCACTGGCCTTGTCTAGTGTTTGCATTGCATGTTTTGTTTTTGTTTGTTTTTAGAGTAGCCATCTTCTAGCTGCCTGGTTCCAGATTCCATTAGACTTTTAGAAGGTTTTTGACAATCACAGCTCATAATCTCACAGGACATGTCAAGGAATATGACCTCCACGAAAGAGTGGGAATTCTATAAATGCATCACATGTTTACCGCAAACACACTGATGGGTATCTAGTTCAACTCAGTGGAGCTGGCTATGCCTTTAAAAAGTAATCTCTGACTCAGATGTATCACTTTCCCCTCAGCCCACCATTAAGGCTAGGGCTTAAATTATTGATCAGCCACCTTCATCAGCATAGCAGTCACGTCCAAGCGCGGGGGGATCTAACTCTGGCTGGGTCCCCACGCTCCAGCCACTGAAATAATTAGGAGCAGTTCTCATTAAGGGAGAATGAAGGGTTGAGAAGGAGAAGAGGGGGGTGGGGGTGGTTTGGGCAGCCAGAGGGCCATTCTGGGTGTTTAATGTCCTCCCCAGGGCCGCAACATCACTCTGATCAAATGGTGACACGCTGTTTGAAAAGAAAACGTAGACATAGACAGTGTGGACATACAAATAATACATCATAGGACAGGCCTATGCATAAATGGAAACAAACAAATTCATAACATACTTTGAAACAGGATTAATGGCAAGACTATTGATATGCAACAAAAGTAGTGCTCATAGGCTGCAAAATATATCCTAAATTTATCGTTATCGCAATAGCTGCAAAAAAAGAAAAAAAAGCTCAAACCACAGAATTTCAAAATAATAGCATCAATGTGACAAATGAAAGTAAGCCCAGAGCCATTTTTTTTTTTTTTTTACTTGCTTGGGTACTATAGTGTTATTGAAAGGTGTTAGTCTAATGCTCTCTTGCCATAAAGTTGTAAGACATAGCAAGACAGTAACACTGTGCTAACATTTCATCAGCATCTTGTACTAGTGGTGTGGAAGAAGTGGAGCACTCTCTGCGCAGCTTGTTTTATATTTTCGCTGCCGAGGGAATCCACAGGGCTTTGGCGCCCCGAGGTAGTTTCTTTCTTAACGCTTACTGATTCATAAAGCCAAAATTCTACAGGGTGTATATATATGTGTGTGTGTGTGTGTGTGTGTGTGTGTGTGTGTGTTTGCTGTAGATGAAATGCAAGATGCTGAACAGAAAGGTTGAGGGTTAGGAATGTGAATAAATTGGCAAAGACAGCATAATGAATATTTGATTTGTAGCTATTTATAGACGCCAAAGACACTTTAGAATGTAGCTTGTGAGCCAACGCCACACAAAGCCACACAGTCTTGTTTAAGATGTGGAATCATGTTTCAATGTAGACATACCACGTTTTTCATAACTCCTTCAGTTTTGTCATTATGAAGCTTTTTACGCAGTGACTGGAGGTTGGGGTGGGGGATGGGACATAAAACCTAGACCTATCAGAGGAGATTAGGTTCAACTTGTGCTTACTAAAGCTTGTTTTTTTTAAAGATTAATTAAACAAGTCAATTATGTATTGTACTTATTTTCTACACTTGCAAAGCCCTGCTGCCTTTTCTTGAGCTAAACAAGATTTTTTTTTATATTGTCACATCCTAATTGTTTTTTTGCTGCTACACACAGGACCTTAATGTAGGGCAGGGACATGATAACATTAGTAACATAATCATTGGCTGTTATTGCCAAATAGTGTGGACTTCCATACCTGTCATGTATAATGCTCTTTCTATAATGCTATAATTTCCTATCATATCTAATAGACTTATAAAATTGCACTCTAGACACACCTCTGTTTGTATAGTGTATACCTCTATTGCATAATTATGACCCTCTATGCTAATGCTTCTGATTGTCTTTCACTTGCATCTCATTTTGACAAGTGAAGCTTTACAAGTGGGCAAAGCTTGTTTATTAACCTGAGTAAACCTGGCTTTTACCTGCCACTGCTCTGAAGGAGGAATTAATCTCTTTCTTCACCTAATAAGCTCTAAACACTGTACAGGACTGGCTTTATTCACACTGGTAAACTATATTCAGTAGGAAAACAAAGTGGCATGAACTCTCTCTGCTGGTTTGGTCTTGCTCTAATTAGCTGAGTTAGCTGTCAGTATAAACCAAGTGTTCACTGTAACTGCCTATGTGCCTCTTTAGACAGAGACATATGATGGCATATGATAAATGGATACGCTTTGAGACCCTAACAATAAAATAAAGTGATGTAAATTCAAATCTTTAGCGATGATTGCAGTTTGCATTAAAACTATGCGGCTCCTACTCTACAGCGTTCACTCAAAAGGAAGTGGTGTGTCTGGAACCAAAATCTTTAATATTTAAAAGGAACATATCCCAACATTTCCAATCAATCATATTTGATGAGTGGGGAAAGCCCTGTGGACAGGACTCCGGCAATTGTTACATAGAGTTAGAAATACATATTTGATTTCATTCCAAACATGGCGCACTACGTACATATCTTCATACATTATTAAAGCAGAGTGCACTACACTGAAGTTGCATTGTCATGTCTGCCTGACGAGAAGAACGAACTTTGTAATGTGCCGTAGTTCAACTGGTGCAGAATGGCTTTGACAGTGACTAAAGTAGTGCATGAATCTTTCCAGTGACATAGTGTCTTCAGTGTGGACTCCTGAGCTTTGTAAGTAGCTCAGTGCGAGGCCACACCCCTCGTTAGTGGAAGCAGGGGTGGGGGGTGTTCATTATGCAAATTATCCTGCTGGAGCCGTATCAACGAGGCGCACGCTCCGTTATCATTTTCTGCCGCCGGGGCTCTTCTTCTCCCCGATCGCTCATACGGAATCATAGCCTAATAGCATCCCATTAACATAATTGCCAGCACAACTAGTGTTCCGTGTCTCAGAGCCACTCCGCTGCTCCGCCAGCCGCGAACGAGAGGATGGGTGAGGGTGAGGAGGTGCTATGACGGGGGAAATGGAGGGGTGAAAAAAATTTAATTAAGCCAATGCATAAGCCACTCCCCCTCGCGGTAAATGTCTGTTTCAAAGAGGAAAGGGCAGCGCTTTTGTTTTACCAAGACCTTGAGAGTCTCCCTGCGCTCGTGTGAAGGCAGGGAGGTGCTCAATATTCCACTGATGAGCTCACAGCAGACGCCACCATCAGGTCCAAAACCAGTCTGCCAGGAAAACTAAAACCCATTATTTTTTAATTAATCCTGTAATTAAAATATATTACGCCACCAATTGCACAAATGTCTCCTAATGTGAGAATGCGGTCCATTTAAGCAAATTTACACATCTTTAATTAACGCAGAACAATCTTTCAGACTAACAAGCTGTGGACATTGAGCCAAGGTGGTCACTGTGGAGCTTCAGACATTCACCTACTGTGGTACAGGTATTGCTTGAAAACATAGAAATCTACAAAAAGATAGTTAATAATTTGTGCTCATCTTTAGTTGCCAAATCGTATTATTTTTGTTTATAATCCTGTTATACCGTGGTCTGTATGAGCACTCTCAAAATTGTGGAAACCAAAGCAGCTGTAGATACTACCTTTTTGAATTATAAGTATAAACACACTGAAGAAAAGGTTAAAGCAAAAGCATTTGGACTCAGCTTTTAAAGTGAAAACATTTTGTCTCTAATTCCAAAAAACTTTAACAATTCTGAGATTGCTGTACCCAGTAGCCCTGCCACAATAACTACTTTCTGTTGTGCGATATATTCCACCCAAATTAATTCCAATAAACGATAGTATTGCGATGTTATACAATAATGCAATTTATGCTGCTGCGTTTCCTCTGGGCAAAGTGTATTGGTGTGGTGGTCAAAGGTCACATGACCCGTTATAGGGGGGTTGGGAGTAAGGAGAGGTAAAAGTAATAACTCAACCAACATATAGTCTACAATATCTTACTGCAGAGACTAAATGCATTCAAAATATTTTAAACTATTTTATTTTCTCTGCTTATTAAGCTGAATTGTGGACAACTCTACCTTCATTTTACAAGGATTTGGATTGGCATATACCATATGTGTTTAATTTGAATTAATAAAACTGGTGGTGGGCCATTAGGGCCAACAAGGCCTTCTCTGCCGGCCACAGTTTATCTAGCTCTCAGTGTAGTGTCTTTTGGTCACTTATGCCCCTCTCTGCTCAGCTTCACTTTGAAAATCATTCTGGTCTGCTATGGAGATGGGACAGGTGTATGTGCCCTGCCCGGTGTCACCAGCGGGGCTGATGCGAGCTGAGCGATGGACAGTGAAAAGTATCGTGCTTAAGAAAATGCAGTGTGAACCTGATGCAGGTCGGCCAAACAGCGGAATTTATTGTTCTCTACCTTCATCTCATCTGACTCTGCTCTGTTTTTGTCTGCTGTGTGCTCTCTCTGAGCACACAGCCAAACTGAGCAATCAGGGGAGAAGGGCCTTAGTGACCAAGAACCTGATGGTCATTCTGACAGAGCTCCAGTGTGTCTCTGTGGAGAGAGGAGAACCTTCCAGAAGAATAACCGTCTCTGCAGCACTCCACCAATCAGGCCTGTGTGGTAGAGTGACAGACAGAAGCCACTCCTCAGTAAAAGGCACATAACAGCCCGCCTGGAGTTTGCAAAAAGGCACCCGAAAGACTCTCAGACAATGAGAAACAAAATTCTCTGTTCTGATGAAAGAAAGATTGAACTCTTTGGATACTCTTTGGACTCTTGAATAGCAAGTGTCATATCTGGAGGAAACCAGGCACCGCTCGCCACCTGGACAAAACCATCCCTACAGTGAAGCATGGTGGTGGCAGCATCCTTGATCAAAACCTGCTCCAGAGTGCTCTGGACCTCAGACTGGGGCAATCATCTTTCAACTGGACAACAGCACACAGCCAAGGTAACAAAGGTGTGGCAACAGGACAACTCTGTGAATTGAACTTAAACCCATTTGAACATCCCTCGAGAGATCTGAAAATGGTTGTGCACCGACGCTCACCATCCAACATGATGGAGCTTGAGAGGTTCTGCAAGCAAGAATGGGAGAAACTGTCCAAAAATACGTCTGCCAAAGGTGCTTCAACAAAGTATCACGCAAATGCTGTGAACAAGTGCTGTAAATACTTTCCTGGATCCACTGTATATCGCAGCGCCAAATAATATTTAGCTCCAGTTCAGTAACAGCAGAACAGAGAAGAGAGAAAAGATTATGGAGATTATGGAGATTGCAAATTGCTGATGATTTGGCTAAAATAAATAATGTGTGATCAAGATACACAACATGTGGCTGAGGTGAAACCAATGACAGTATATCCTATGGACAACTTCCACCCACTGGTCCCTTATTCACCGATATTGTTGTTATGACGGGGCATCCGGGCGTCTCTGCTGTTACTGCATAGTAAAACAATAGTTTTCCGATAGCATAAACAGACGTATTAATCAAAAATTCACTAGTTACAGTTAATTGACTTTAATTGGTTGTATATAATTGCCAGTTTTTGCATCATGCACTTTGAACTGTCAATAAATCTATCAAAACAGTGACATGCCTGTGAGCTCAATGGTCAGAGCAGGATCACATTGGAGGTGACATCAGAGGAAGCAAGATTTTACAGGATATAATGGGTTGTAGGACATGAAAACAAAGCAGAATCCAAGATACTTCTAGCATGTATGAGAAAGTATGAGCTTCTGTATAAATGTATGTAGTCAAGTAGAATGAATGTACTGAATAAATGTACTGAGTAAAAGAATGATTATAATGAATGAATAAAGAATATTTCAACTCATACATGTGAGAATGACAACATATGTACTCTCACAGTATGAATGTACTAAACTGATGTAATGAATGAATGAGTGAATGTTTGTAATGAATATATGTAATAAATGTAATGAAGACATTGTAAATACTACTGTATGCTACTTTTGTCCAAGTCACTTTACATTACAGTCACAACACAACCAAAACACAAGCAGCATCAAAGTATAAACTGTGTTATAGTGTTGTATAAAATGTGTGTCTCATCCAAAAATTGGTTGTCTGTTTTTTTGTTTGTTAGCTTTCAAAAACCTGCCATTGGTAACCTTGAGCAACCAAGACCAGCTAAGACAAATACCTTACGTCTTAGCTATAATGGAATACTATTTGGATAGTCTAGGTATATAAATGCAGCTTTAAGAAATGTGTTGGTTACAAATTCAAAATGTAATTTAAATTTAGCTTTTATTTGGATTATCACATAATTTTTTCCCGCTTGTCATAAAAGCAGACATTGCTATCCCCACCCATTGTTGTTGTGTAAAGGCTTTCTGCAGAAATCTCTGCTCGTCAGTCAGTCCATTAAGACACTGCAGTATCAGCTACAGCAGGAGGCAGCCATAATCATGCACTGTGCTCCTCCTGCCGGCTGCCATTACCACGCCCCCTCTCTCCTGGGCCCACAGCCACCCGGGTGGCTCTGATGAATTGATTGACACCATTTTCCATCTTCCAGTGCTGTCAGAGAAGGAGACACACACTGTGAGGCTGACACTCAGGAGGCTGCTGCAGTGGTCATTTCTGAAAGCTGGGAAATAGACTCATGGACACATACAGAGTGGCCTCACTTGACCTCAAGTACACAGCATTAAAGATTGTATATATTCATAGGATTTCATACAATGAAGAACAAGAGACTCACCTACTATGATTGAGCCCTTGCTGTTTAAACAGAAATGTACTATATGCAATAGGAAACAGTCAAATCAATGACTGACAAACTCTGAAGAACATTGAGGCACATTGATTGAAACACATACATTTAAAATATACTACACTGAACATAGTTCTACTGTCAGAGAACTGTTCAGCCCCAGACAGTCAAAAAGACACATTGCAGCAGTGTAGTGCCAAATGAAAGATGACCATGTAGGATTAAATGGTTTGTGAAGCATATCAACAAGAACGGACGAAGGCTTTTAGCAAGATTCTATAGAAAATAATGTGTTTGGTATGACACTGAATGCTGTGATGTGACGTAAAATGACCAGGTCCTGATTTTGGATCAACACTACACATCACTACAGGGATCAAACTGATAATCCATCTGCAGTTACTCAGGGTGAATGCAGTTTTCCCTCTGCTGCCTCACAGCTCAATAACACGTCTAAACTCGTTACGCTTCTCACAATGACGACTAAATAAGCACAATTAGCAGTCACCCAGGCATCCTCGCTGTATCTGATTCCACTCCCCAAATGTCCCTAGTGTTCCAACGTTCTACATCCCAAAAAATATATAAAAAAATAATAAATTCAAGGCATTGTACAAATCATAAAGAGAAGGGAGGTTAAAGCAGCATGTTGACTTCAAACACAGTCATTGTTTCAGAATTAGTCCTATCAAACTCATTGCCACAGCAGAGACGTGCTTACTTCAGATCTCTAATTAGAAAGTTGGCACAATGCACCTCGAGATATGTGTCATTTAATGACCTGTATAAATGCCATTTAAGACAAATTAGACAAAGCACATGTTTATTGGCAGTTGTTTGGAAGAAGCTGTATAACAATTTTGACTGTTTTGAAATATTTGTTGATTTTGCGTGAATATGACTCTAGTTGTGTCGAATGTTAGATTTGGAGATCATGTGTAATAAGTTAGTTCCAAGATGCTGTGATGCTAAATGGCATAAGCTACATGCAAGATTCTTTCATTACATGCAAGTTTTATAAACCTATTAATATTATTATGGAACTAAATACAGCTTTGTTATATGAGATGGACCTATGTATTTAGTAAGTTGTATGCAGTCATATGTCAAGCAGAACTGAAGAGACTGGAAGAACAGGACACATGCAGAGATGGAAATCTCTAATCCATTTGAAAGATTTTATACGTTAGGAGGTCAGACAGGTGTACTTCTCCACACACACTTTTAGTGACACAACTTTCACATGTGACAGCGTGAAACTGAGGTAAGATATAACTATCTCATACTAGAACACACCCATTAGACAACGAGTTGCTGGTAAGACTACTGTTACATTGGAATATTTTATGAACATTTCCAGGTTTGTGGGTTGATAACAAAATATACATTTTGTATTGGTATCATTCATGTTGCCAATTTTCCAAATGGATGTACTGCAGCAAAAGAATCCCACGCAGCACAATGAAAAAATTCCTTATAGACCCAAATGCTAAAAGCCACAGATGTAAAAGTTTCATATTTCCCCGGGTCCTGCTCTATAGGCTGCATAACATGTCAATAAACCTCAAAAGTGAAGACTGTTTTGCCATATGTACCAGTAAACAAAATGAAAGTCTGTTGATATGATTTGGTGGAATAAAGTGGGCTCCAGGCAGGAAACCAACGTTTAGTCCATAGTGGAGTAAGGGCTGAGTCTGTTGCAGTGTATTTGAAACATTTTCTTGCTGTTTAATGTCAGGGAACCAATTACATAGTGTTGCTGTAATTTAGTTTATTTGCTGTTAGTGGTCAGGAGAAAATCCCATCTTTCCCACTCGTCGCCACTTAAAACAAATGGTTGGCCAACATCATAAATAATGCATTAGAAAGACATACAGTGCTGTACATGTGGATGACATACACACATCTCTACAAGTGCAGCGCCGCGCTCTTTTCCCACCGCGTTTTAATTTGACACCTTGAGCTGGGGTAACTAGGTGGGGAGTGCGGAAGCCGCAGAGGAATTCATTAAGGCGCGCCACTGCAGGGTCCTGGCTTGCAGCGTTAATGACATTGGAGGATAGGGAAACGAGACAGGCCAGACGCAAAATGAAATAAACATGAGGACTGTCAGTTCTGACAGCCGCAGCAAAAGCGACAGAGTCATTTGGGCCGGAGACCTTCAGCCCGGGAAGATCAGAGCAGACGGCTTACGGACCAAAACAATATTAGTGTGGGAGCGCAGTCATCCTCGCCCAAAAGCCAGATCCACTTTGTCAGACAGTGTGTGCGTCGCCATTGATCTTTCAGGGCTCCACTCTGGATATCATTAAAAATATCCATCACTTTAGCTGCCTGCAACATTCAGATACATGGCTGCAATTAAATTATTAATGTCACAGCAGCTTTTATACAAACTGGTCTCTTAATGTGACCGCGGAAATACATTAAATATACAGCATTCTTTGTCTGCCTTCACTGTGGATCAATTTAGATGACATCAAAAATAACATGCAGTGAGAAAATAGCCACAGACTATGAAGACATTGGGACCAAGAGGAAAGGTAGTAGTATTAGTCATATTTTCTTGCACTGTTTTATGTCATTTCATTGAGGTGTGCATTGGCAGCTAGAACACCAGTGAAAATTTTATCCTAAAAATGATGATGGAACATGATGGATTTTTATATTTTGCCTTTATACAGACAAAGAAGGAATAAATAGTAGTCTATTAAACGAAATTAGGTATGAGTAGTGAAGCCAATATAATAATGTATTACCTAACTTTCTATTGTCACATCACATTAAGACCTACTTGAAGGTGCAACTTGTCTGTAATACTGTAGTATACAAGTAAATACAATGAAAGACAACAGTCAAAACTATATTTTTTTACGTACTATACGTACAATAATAGGCATTTAATGCAATACAGAGACCAATGCTACTGTTCTGTGGCCAATTCCACCAGTGGACACTCGTGGTATTGCAGGAAAGGATTTTTTGATAGACCATAATGTGAAGTTAGACATCTGGTGTTGGGTTGATACAACATACAACTTTCAAAATATTGCACTGTTAATGGATTATTTTATAGCTTAGACTTGTTCCCCTTTTAGAAATTCTCTAAATGGCTAAAAGATAATGATCTGTAACTGTTAATTGCACAGTCCTGTCAACAAGCCCATTGATCAGAACCAATCACGAGAAATGTCTCAGCAGGACACAGCATGAGGCCGAATATATAATCAAATATATTTAATGATTTTTATAAGGATTGTTTATAGACAACAGCATGTCCCTGTAGAGCTACCGTAGGTGCTAACATGCTGTAGTATATGTGAGATGCAGATTTGCTACCTACAATATCAGAATCAGATCCGACCAAATGTTTGGTTGCCATGATGCTGAAACTTTATTGTGCAGTGCTTTTACTTACATTTTTATATTATATTTTTATACTTATATTATATATAACTATTGGCTTCTTTTATGGCTGCTACTTGCTTAAATTTATTTAATGATCTGTAGGATCCTTAATATAGGATAATATTGGAGTGTATTATCTTAAAAAAAAAAAAAAATGCTAAAACAAGATACATTGACTAAAACCTTAGCTGTAGTGTTGTATTTACTGCCTGTTAAAGAAGAAACACTTGAGTTCTACTAGCACATCTGAACCATGATGAAGGGTTGATCAATCTATTCATTTTTGAAAAATAATAAACCAAAGCCTTGCCAAAGCTACTTTTTTCTAGCTATTGCTGTTTTAGTAAAATTAAGTGTTGTCATAGTCTGCAGAAATATACAACAAAGCAAAACAAAGGAGCGCACAGTTGTTCCCAAGCACGACTGAGCATAGTCTATGTTTGTAAAGCCTTTTCACGAGAGCCTTTCATGGCCGTTTCTCAAAGGACACAATGAAGCTGTCAGTCAGAGTGTCAGTCAGTCACGACGCAGCTCTGGGACCGGGCCGCTCTCCTCTGTGGCGCTCTGTGTGTGACATGAGCGCTCTCCCAGCCTCATGGAGCTCCTTACCCTGATGATATGTGGCCACTGTGGACGAGTGCCACACAAGACCCTTCTTTATAAGATGCACAGCTTCAAGCATGTGGCCATGCGGCAGTCGGCACCTGGCAGAAGGAGTGAAGACGGGTGTGGTCAGGTACTAGCGGCTGCTGACACCTGTCTATCCCAGGACAGGTTTGCTGTAGAGACGTGGGAAAACACCACCAGACAAATGACTGAGCCGCTGACAGAGGCCAGGCTACAAGCAGGAAGCCTCTCCGCAGTCCAACAGAAACAAGACCTGTGCTCTGTGGACTAGGTCAGCAGCCAGAACACTTGCAATAAAGACAGATGAACAAGTGGCATTACACGTCAGTTAGAGAGACTTAGATTTTAGATAATGTTGCATTTCATGGAGCTGGAAATATATCCATATATTATGGAACAAAGTCAGTTCCAAAGCTAGTCGCGGCCAGTAGGGTACAAAAATGTTTACAAAGTATTACTGAAGCAAACTGTAGATGGTCTACTTTGGAACTTGTTTGTGGCATTACTCCAGGAGTGCGCCATGTGCCGGTTGATTAACTGATTATTACTCTTAGGTCTCCAAGCACAAAGGGGCCATAAATGATTGCTGTTTCCATATACATTTTCCACAACTTTAAGGTTACTATATGCTTCTGGGATGAAGAGACCAAAGGCATCAAAAATCTATTCAAGTTTTAGATGTGTATACTGCACATACAAAAATACAACAAAAACACTTATGAGATTAATAAAACTGTCATTATGTCTTTTGCAAATGGACTCAGATGTATAATAAGTATGTGCATGGATTTAGGAATGAGCTGCCTACTGTGAGTTGGAGTTGGAAGTGTCTATTGTGGGCCCTGTGTACTTCCTGCAACTTTGAATGAAACCAGATGTGTCAGTTTTTGCAGTGACAGTTGCATTTGCAATTTTACCAGAACAGTAATGGACTTAAAAAGGTCATATAGGTCAACAACAAACCCAACCCACTAAGGTAACAAACATCCATATGGCTGGAGATAAATCTAGCTCTAACCCTGCTGCTCCACCTTTGTTTGAACCCTGTAATTATAACAGCCTATTTAAGCAGTTCCCTTTTTTAAATTACAACAAGTAAAAATGGCACCCAACCTGCGTTTCACAAGAGCTTCTAACCTATCTTCTAACCCCAGCCACTCCTCTTTACTGTCAGTGAGGGATCCCCACACAGTTTTCCCCTCCAGTTGTCCTCTGCCCTGAACACTGCTCATCACAACAAAACACCAGCACTCCAAATCAGATGCAGCTGTAATTTGATGTTAGTGGCACAGCGGTTTCCCAGAGACTTCAAACTGGAGCAGACACAAGAGTGCTGTCCTCTGAGCCGGATCTGTTCGTTATGTCGGCCCTGCTCGGCATAATTCTGCATGCCATTCTGGAGCAGACACCTCCTAATTGTTATCGGCTCGGTGTTGAGACAATGTGAGAGCAGACGCCTGATAACAAACTCCTCCAAACTCATGGGACGGCTCACACACAGTAGTTCTGGGCGGATGCAGGTACAGTGGAGGATTGTGGTGGCTGCTCTCTGACCACGCGTTTTAACAACATGACAAATTGGCCTACTTTTGCTTTTAATTAATCACGGCGGCGCTGACAGCTACCTGTGCCACACATCATCATTAGTCGAGAGCAGAGGAAGCCCCAGACACATGTGATAAGACAGGAGGATACACCTCATTAACTAATTTCCCCTGTTTAGTTTTTTACAGAAACAACAATATCAGAGAAAGAAGATTTCACACCTGCTTCTTTATCGAATCATTGTTTTTGACAACTTATCTCAAAAACATAATTATAGCACATTTGTGCCAGTGTGATAAAGAACATGAAGAAGTTGTAGTTTTTCTTGATTGAAGAAATATATACTACTTTTTAAAAAGAACTATAAAGAAAATGTAATTACGTATTTTAAAAAGCTAAATTGGAGCCAATAATATAACAATAGAAATGATGGGCTATAACTTGTCTTGGATTAGTTTGGAATTTCTGGTTCAAACCAAGTGCATGACGAGAATATAGTATGGAAAAAGCTACAAAATAAGATTGACCTAAGAAAATGTTAGCATTAGCATACGATTGTTTATAATAGAGACTTAATACTGCTTACAGCATGATTGTCTAAGACTGACACTGACAGACCTTTATTGTTTGTATAATTTTGAAATCGGTTGTCTTTGATCATATCACTGTACAACCAACGAGTCAAGGATACAGTATTTTTTTGTGTCTAGAACCAATCCAAGAAAGACTTAATATGTTTTTTTCCCAAAGTCCGTTCAACATAATGCTAGCATTTCCAAACCAATACGGCATCCACAGCTCATTTTCATAGGTCTCTATTTTTGCTTTCCTAAATAATTATAATTAGTTTGGTGCAGCATAAAAATGTATTTTGATTTGAAACCCAATAGTCTAAAAATGATTACATGAGTACATTCTAATAAACCTGGGTAAACTAGGCATGGGACGTATGACAGTATGATAACCTTGTGGAAAAATATCACTATGGAACTTTTGACCTCAAAATATGGAGCTTGAAAATTCCTTAAAATTACAGCCTCAAATTCATTTTGATGGTTTCTGAACTTGAAACAGAAACAATAACCCCTTATTAATAGACAGTATGCCTTGTGTGACAGATACAACAATTTGTAACTTAGTGATGGAGCACCCTAATGTCATATCAGAACAAACATCTTGCCAGAAAACAATACATTTTTACAATATTTATGGAAAGTCCATTGTGAGTTTGTTGCAACGTGTGTGTAAAGTGTAATAAATATGTTTTCAAAATAAGACATCTTTGTCTGGACTGAACCTGAATATGACTTTGCATGACGTGATTTAAATGCTGAAAAACACAATGGAAAAGTCGCAACTATCTCACTGTCACTCTTTTATTTGTCTTCTCTCAGCGTCATAAAGCCATGGCATGGATTTAATTAAAGGCTAACACATTGTCCCCTAGCCGTCCGCAGAAAAGCCAGTGTGGCGACAGAACTCATTGTTCTAGCCTCTCGATGAAAAGTGACACTGCCTCAGGGCCTGCGCATGATTGACAGCCCCATCTTTGGAAGGGCCAACCGACAAAAACAGGCAGAGAAAGAGAACACGGACACTAGTGGAAAGGAATGCAATTGTTAATGTTGTTTAAGCATGAACAACTCTGGGTTAATGTTGAAGATGGCTAAAGAATTATTAAAGTATAGCTGTTAGTTCGGACACACCGCAGTTCAATTTTAAGAACAATGTAGCTATGTAAAATCATCTACAAGCTGTTAATATTTCATAAGTAGCTATTTTGACACTGTCACCGCGTAGCTCATTTGTATGGAAGAAGGAAGCCAATGTTGGTGACAGAAACCAAAGAAGACACAAGGTAAAGGTAGAAAACTGTTTCCAAAAAGACATCAAGTGTGCGGCTGACAGTGAATTTTTTGGGGGGGAGTCAGCATGGTACAAAGAACATTCGAAATGGCCCATTTAACAGCACTGTACACCACTCCCAGCCGATGCCACCATTTGCATACTTCATATCAGATGAAGATGGATGGTGGAAATCAATGTCACTGAGATGAGCGTTTTATCAAGGTTACACTATCCTCCAAACTCCTAAGAACCTCTTTATCTCAGGCCTGTTGTTGGAATATTAACTTATCAACACCATCTCTTTACAGCAGCTGCAGGAGAAAGGTGGATTTATCAGCAGCAGTAGTTTTGGCTGGGGTCAGTGGGTTAAGATGCAAATAATGCATTTATTCAACATTCTATATTCTGATATCTCAAAATTTAGATAAACATACTCTTCAATGTATCTAGAGTTTGACCAGTTTGGTCGCACATGCAACTTAATTTCTGTATGGTGAAACAAAAAAAAAATGTCTGTTTAAGGAAGAAAAAAAGACTGAATCTCGTTATAAGATAGCTTCTGTTCCTAACCACTGTTCCTTAGCCTTTGTGAGCAATGTTATGAGGTCAACAGTAGACAGAGGTTCTTTATTGATAAAGGAAAGGAGCTTCAGTGGTGTTTTCACAATGCAACTCCACTAACCTCTCAGCAGAACGAGGGGAAGTTACGTTGATGCACACTGGCTTAACAAAAACTACACATCCCATAAATACATAAATATATATATATATAAAACATATATATATAAAACATATATATATATATATATATATATATATATATAATAATTATATTACAACAAGTGCACCTTCTCCACTGCCGAGCTCTGCGTTTAAAAAGGAAACAATTTAGAGAAATAATGTGAGCGAGTCAACACTGGTTTTAGTCTGGTCCTGGTCTGGTCCTGGTCTGGTCCTGGCCAGGTCCTGGTCTGGTCCTGGTCTAGTGCTGGTCTGGTCCTGGTCTGGTCCTGGTCTGGTCCTGGTCCAGACAAATAATCCACCAAAGCCACATCCTTTCCATTTATTAATTAGCGTTAATGACACATAGTGAATGTCGTTGTGGATTTATGCAAATGAACCACAAGTTTGTTTCTCACAAATGTGAACAAATGAGCACAAAGTGGTGTTTTACTGCAGCAGCATCAACAGTTAACAATAAAAGTTAGGTATAAGAGTGTCTTTTATAAACTGTAGCTAATGCATATATTTATAAAAGAGCATAATGGTCACTTCAAATTCATCACAAACTCATTACATGGAGATCAGTTTCAGTCGGACGTTTTCAAAAAAGTTCAGGTGGTTGCGCAATAAATTGTGGGACGCAGTTAAGATCATAGGCTGTGTCCACTATATATAGTGATTACGCCATTTTTTAGTGACATTTGAATGTCTTTTTATTGTTTTGTTTATATATATTTATATTTAAGGGCAGTACAAGCAGGTACGTAAATGAAAATAAATCTGCCAAATACAATAAAATAATGCCAGAATAAAATTACACATAATGACAAAAAATAAAATAAAAATTTAACAAAAAATAAATATAAAAATTTGGATACAGCTGAAAATTCCACTAGTCCCTAAGTACTACAACTACAAAATGGCGTAATCAATATTGCACAATTTAGTGATTAGTGTGTTGACTCAGACACATCCAGAGTGGATGTTACATGCAACGTTGGCGAACAATTTGGGTGCACCTAACTTTTGTGCTGGCTTCACAATATATTGCAAATATATTGTTATTGCGCTATTATCAATTGCGATATCCGTATTGCAAAGAATAACATTTTCATAGATTTTTTTTCTTTTTGTCTGTCAAAAACATCCAAAATTGGCCAAACAAAGCTTTAAATAAAACTATGGTGCGTTCAGATGAAAACAACCTTGTTTCGACCTGGTTTATTCCTGCATTAAGTCCTAGTTTAGACCTGTTTAAAGATGGTTTAGATCTGGTATAATCTTTAATACTGATTTAGCTCCAGCTTTGACGAGTGGGAGTTAGTCCAAGAGCGTTATATTTCTTTTTTTCTATGTATAGAGCATCAAAATATCGCAATATTTAAAATTATATAAAAATATCTAAAATTGTGCAGCCCTAATTAAAATAATATATTTTTAAATGTTACAACTAATGTTTTAATTACACTTCACAGAGGCATCCACCTTCTACTTTAAAATAATTACTTGTAAGTAATTAATGTATTCACACATTAAGTAAGTTAACCTCAATTGCTGTAGTTGCTTTTTTTAGTTTTACTTTTTTACTATCTTGCCATGAGATCACAAGGCAGACATACTAGCCACAGTTTTACCAGGCAGAATACTAATTCAGTTTTGCCCTTATGACCTCTTCTAGACACATCTGGCTCAAACACAGTGCAATTACAACCCCTCGCCCTCGACTAGCCATGTTTAGGGGAACATCATTAATGAGCTCACCTCTCTGGCTGTCAGACTCCAGCCCTGCCTTTTCTGCATGATTATCTGCGGCTCCTCATTACAGAGGCGCACGCTCAACTTCCATTTTAAGCTCTGCAACGCTCACCTTTTACTTCACACCACTAGTCATAAAAATGTCACGGCCAGCGATAGACCACACAGGCCACTATTAGATCTTGCTGTAATCACATGCTCAAGAGCCGGACGACTGGGCAGACACTGTTACACTTTAGAGGTCGCCTTCAGAGGAACCTTCGCCTGTGACTTTCCACATCCTCCGCCCCATTCCCACCTCCAACACTGGCCTCAAAGTGACTTCAGCGCACATCCTGTCTTCCCCGCTGCTGCTGGTGTAGTGTTGCAGCGCGCAGAGAGAATGACAGTCCATTTATAAAACAGGAAGAGGAGCTAACTACAGTAAGCAGGAGTTATTTCTGGAGAGGGGTGTGTGCAAATAACAAAGAGCTGTCAGATTCAAACAGGTCTGCGCTCAGATGACATCCAAATAAATAAAACAGCACTTTAGGCTAAATGCGGAGATAAATTTTGGCGCCTGCGTCGGGGAGAACACCTGCTGTGACCCCCGCTGAGGGTGCAGACGAGCACTGATGCACTTTAAGTTGCTCTTCATGTTGCTGGTTTATGCAGAGGCTGTTCTCATTACCATGTGATATGTGAGCATGTATGGTTTCAGTTGCTGCGACACAGAGGTGAAAGAAACCCCCAACGCCAGGTGCAATTAAAACAGTGCCACAACCACGTGCCACATATTTGCTAAAAATACAAATAAAAAGTATAAGAATACTTACTGGGTTCAAACTGCTAGAGAGGAAATCTGTAAATCAATCAGAAATGACTACATACCAAGCTCCAGCTATACATTAGAACTGCGCTGTTTTGTTGATGCATTTCATTAATTATTTACCTTTTTAAGAGGCTGGATAATCTTTCATATTTGGAAAAAAGTCAAAAAAGTGACAAAAAAGAACACACCTTTAAGATCCATTTATGTTTTTCAAGTCTTTACAACTAAAACATTTTTTAGATACAAAAATATGTACAATTATGCAATGCTTTATGCTGCTATCTACCATTTCTATTATTTGATCAGATAGACTTTTTTTATTTTCTAGCATTGCCTATCTCAACTTACTCCCCTATTAATAATAATAATAATAATAATAATAATAATAATAATAATAATAATAATAATAATAATAATAATAAAATGGCCAGTGACATGTAAACAGTAGAACCTCTTTCAGAAGACATTAGTGAAGCACAATATAACACGCATTTATTTACCACAATATTAAAAATCACAATATCATAAACACTACTTAAACCGTCAAGCCTTTAGTCAAGCCTGCAAAAATAATAGATTTATCCGAGTCAAAAAACAAATGTGGCATAACTAAAACTTAATGGCAGCACAGTATATTGCAAATGTATCGTTAGCACATTATTATTATTATTGAAATATCTGTAACACAAAGAATGACTGGAATTGCAGCAAAGTTATGGTCTTCGCTGTGATTTACTTTTTGCCTGATAATCATCGTCCAAACAGAGAACTGTCAAACTGTGGAGCGTCTCAATAAATAAAAGAAAGTCCTATTTTAAACTTGGTCTGTTCCTACAGGTAGTCCTACTTTAGACCTGTTTAGTCTTGATTTAGTCTTGGTTGAGTCTTTAATGTTGTTTTGGCTCCTGCTTTGACGAGTGGAAGTTAGTCCACAGCTTTGTATTTCTTTATAATTGATTAAACATTTTTACTGTGTCAAAGAGCATTTAAATATTGCAGTATTCAAAACAGATATTGCATTTCACATATTTTTCTAATATCATGCAGTCCTAATTTTTACTGTGCCAAAGGGGACATCTGAATATTGCAAAACACGCACAACCTTAATATATAACATAGTTATTGCATATCATGTTTTCCTAATCTCTTGCAGCCTGAGAACACATCCAAATGACAAAACATGCATGTGCTATATGGAACATTTTGTTTCCTTTCAGACGGGTGTGTGTCCCAAACATGCTCCCTCTACTCAAAGCCATGGTGATACATTGCATGACAGTTTATTTTGGGAGGCGCAGATTTGGCACCTGAGACACAACGCTGACAAAGCACTGGGTGTCACTCCGATGAGGCCGGTCGGGGCTCTGACAATGCCTCTGGCCAAACCTCGAAGGTGGACAGAAGTGCACCGACCGGGGCTGGCAGAGCACGAGGAGAGCTCAGCTGTAAACGGCCGTCTAAATGTGAATGGGAACGCTGCCTCACATTACTGGACGTTAATAAAAAGTGAACTGTTGTGATGGACTGTTTGCCAGTTCGGGGTGTTCCCTGGCTGCCAACCAACACATACTGGGACCAGGTCCAACACGTCCAGCTCCAAACAGAAACAAGTGGCTGTACACAATATTTGGATCCACATTTTCTAACTAATACGGCAGATATGTATTGGACTCAAAAGTAAATCAACTGTGTGTTGAAAGAATGTGGAAACAGAGGGACACAAATCTGCCTTACACAGCTGTACATGTCAAAGTCAAGGCCAGAGGGCCAATTCCAGTCCTTTTGGAATTTATATCCGGCCACAATACATTCTGGTTGCTAACATGTTGGCCTGTGTTAATAATAACTAAAGATATATTTCCACAGATATTTGTTGGAATATGTATATATGTAATGTAAATAGATATGTGTTAGTTAGCATTAGCTTATCAAAATTGACATATACATTATTTTATCATTAGTAACATCACTAAAAGCTAGATTTTTAGTACAATCAAGGTTGTTGTTGAGCCAGCAATCTTTCTCTAAATGACATTATATTAAAACATATGATAAGATTTACAACAGGTGAGGTGCGTTTGAGTTTGGTGTTGAAAATGGAGCACTGTTTTTGAGCAGGTGAACAGGTATGGTAGCCCTGTATGGACATGCTGTTGTCTATGAACAAACTCAATCAGCAAAAACCCTTCAGCAAATATATGTGCTCAAATAGGAAAACAAGTGTGCTTCTTCTTTCAGCAGTGCTCAGTTTGTCCACTCTGGCTCTTTCCAGTGGGGTCAGATGAGCTTTACGTGTCTGTCTTTTCCAGATGGGCAAATGCAAAGTATCATTGTGAGTATGAGTAACGTTTTGATCCAATTATACTCTGTACTTTTGACTGATGAGTTTTTTTTTTCATTTGTTTATTTGACACAGTGCACCAGGGATTAGGAAACTGATAATGATCTGTTTACTTGTGTGGCATTATAAAATATCAACATGGGTCCACTTTATTCTGACAACTTCCAACAACCATGCTTAGGAACAATGCATTTCCATCCACATCATTTGTAATATTGCATTCAAATGTATTTATGGAAATCATCAAATTGAAACTATTCATTGGCCCAGTTCTAAACAAAAATAAAACAGCAAAATGCATTGCTATATTTATATCCTCAATTATTTTTCTTTTTACAATACTATAAAATGTTACTTCAAATTCAGTTTTATTTTATTATATTTCATAAAAACAACAACAAAATAATGTATAATTGTCTATAAAACAAACTTCCTATTGCCATCATTTCACTGTACCTGCATCATAGCAATGAATAGATTTTTTTAATTAACTGTAATCCATCCTAAATCAAAATGAACAATTATTAACGACACAAGCTACGTTCACAGATGGACACGGCGTGAGATATAGCCTGCCTTTAATTTGAGGTATGTTTCTTCCTGATGGCCCCTCTGAGTGTTTTATAACAGAGCTGGTGACAAAGAGATGAGGCGCGCCGCTGAAATCATGGACTACATTAGCTCAGGCCAATTATGAGGCTGCAGGAGTGTGGAGTCAGCAGATCTGAGGCCGCCACTGCTGCCACTCAACAGTTGGACTGAGTCTTACCTATTGTAGACTAATATTGTGGAATATTGTAGACTAAACTGGAAAACTGGTAAGGTCGCACTTTTTAGGTTAGGGTAACTTAATCATTGTCCCAGTTTGACTTGGTTCTATTTTCCATGAAGTCTCTAGGGTCTTCTTAAAAAGTACTGTAAAGGCTCATTGTCAAAATGAGTGCAAAGTGTGCAGAAAAAAAATAGCACATAATTACACTGTATCATACCAACTTTAGTCACCAAAAAGTGAGCGTGTGGATACGAAATACTGCAGTTAATTTAGGAGATGACAGATTTCTGACTCCAAATAAATATTCTCAAAGATAGGTTGTCTTGTTCTTGTGATAAACAGACATGTATTACAAATGGAAAATACTAAATGGAATAGACTAAAAGACTAAGCCAAAGTGAGTGTTGCATTAAATATTATATTCAGTTCTTAAATAGGACAACATTAAATTACATCACATTTATTCCAAGTGGAACTTGTAATTTGAAAACAGAAGCTGAGAATAAACCAGAGACAATCGTCTACTGTTTATTGCAGCAGTCTTCAGCTACACCTCCAACCTCTTGTCCAGTTACACATGAAGTTTGTAAGGTTAGAATATTATAGCCTCTTCCACAAGTGACATCTGCAATAACCGTACAGGCCTGACGGTGACTGAAGTACCAGACTTTTCCATTCATTTAGCATTTGGGCAAACTTAAATAAATAAATAAATCAAACTGACTCCTTGTTTTCCATAAAGTTGGTGAGAAAACAGTAAGGCTTCTGACATTAAACACATGTTGTCTTTTAGGGACATTTACTGAAAACCATCTTGATGTTTGGTTGCTAATGCTAATTCTACAATTGAAAATGTTCTGCGGTCTACATAAGGGACAGCACCGAGATGCACACTCAGCTTATGTTGTTCACAAACACAAAAAAGATCTATAGCACTAACTAAAGACAATGTCATTTGTCAAAGTAAGATGTCATGTCTCTGGGTTGCTTACCTCCACTTACATAATGCAGTTTCTCAGCAGCCAATGACCATGACGGGGGGCTATGGGATCTGTTTCTCCAAATGAGGCCACACATTTTAAGATAAAAAGTTATGTGATGTTCCTTAAAAGACGCATTTTTGGTTAGTGTTGTTTTTTTTTACAAAATTAAATTTGATAGAAATTGTTAATTTACTTTCTTCTTTATGCCTGCTACTGGCAATTGCACATACATTCTTAAAGACCATTTATTTCTCACAGGTTGTAAAGCACTTGAATGACCATCACTATTAACAAAGTGGACGCTGCTACTATATTCTACTGCAAACATTCGACCAAACACAAGCCTTTTCAGGGATTATTTGTACTAAACTGTGCCAGACCAATACAAACTGTGCCATAAAAACGCACTCTCCAGAATGAATGCATATCCTGTTTCCCATAATGCAGCAGTGAGTTTGGAGTCTAAGAGATACAATTACTGACTGGAAGCACCACAAAGCCTATACACACACACACACACACACTCTATAAACACACACACACATTTTTATACATTTAGCTGACGCTTTTAAGCGACTTACATTGTTCTACAGTAATTACCAGTGTTACAGCCAATACCCAAGGTGGGTTAAGTGTCTTGCCCAAGGACACAACAACAGTATGAGTCTGGGGAGAGTGGGAATCGAACCAACTACCTTCCGGTTGAAAGACGACTGCTCTACCCACTACGCCACACACACACACACACTCTATAAATACACACACACACACACACACTCTATAAACACACACACACACACACACACACACTCTATAAACACACACACACACACACACTCTATAAACACACACACACACACACACACACACACACACACACACACACTCTATAAACACACACACACACACACACTCTATAAACACACACACACACACACACACACTCTATAAACACACACACACACACACACACACACACACACACACTCTATAAACACACACACACACACACACACTCTATAAACACACACACACACACACACACACACACACACACACACACACACACACTCTATAATCACACACACACACACACACACACACACACACACACACACACACACACACACACACACACACACACACACAGACACACAGACACACACACACACACACACACACAAGTGACAGAGCAACTGCTTTGCTGTGTTAAATATCAGATGCAAATGAAAAGAGAAAATCTATCATGACTTTAATGCGGCCTGATGGAGGAGGGGGGGTGCTCTTCTGTGAGGGGCCCGCCGTGTGAGGAGGGTGATGTATGGAGGAGCTGGATGAGAGGTGAAAAGCGTAGCGAGACGGACCCAAAGCGGCAAGAAGGCAGGGGGAACGCTGTGAGGGAAGAAGAGGATGAGGAAGGGGGGGCTGCGCAGTCCTGCCAGACTCCTGAGAGCCCAGGGCAAAAGTGGAATAAATGTTGATTAGTGTTGATTTTGTCCAACGAGCACCCGGCAACTGACAGTGGAACTAAGCTGCGGCGAAAGGGAACCATTAATCTTGGTCTGCTTTAAGTAGTGTATATTAATTTGTGTCATTTCCACTCCTCTCACTCGGGCTTCTCCTTCTACCCCGCCTCAGTGTCTTTCGGGGCGACGCTACATTGGAAGCCTGGAGGTGGCGTCGGTAAGCCACGGTGGGGAAGAGTGGAGGAAATGAGATTCCAAACAGTACATTATGGAAAATGGACTCCTGGGGGGTTGGTATGGCAACCACATTCAAAAGTGCCATTGCATGTTCAATTTAACGTGCATAACAAATTTGCAGACTTGATTAAATTGGTAACGTATTAAGGTGGTGGGTGTGGTTAAAAAAAAAAGGTGGATCTGCAGGGACAGAGATTGCTGAGAGGCTTGAACGAGGTAAATGGCTGATATTTAAGCAGTCACTTCTCAGCATAGAGCAGCTGACAGAAGAGTAAAATATTGAGGCCCATGCTCTTTTACTACTCCACTTGGATCGCTCCTCCTGTCTGTAATCTTCCACACTTGCAGCACAGCTCAGAGCAAATGCAATTTTTTTGACAAACAGAATTCCAACCGGGCCTTCAGAGAAGACCAAGGAAAGTATTCCTCAGCGGTGAAAATACAGTCGTTAATCATGTCAAAAGAGGCAGACCTCAGGTTGAGAGGAGACTATGACAATCTTGAAACTAACTGTGGAATTACAACGTGATGTCAGTGTTCATTGCCAACAGTGGAAGTACAGTTCATGTTTCTAACAAAATAATAACAGGACAAACACAGTGCCTCAGCACAGTAAACAATGCAACAGTTTCAGCTTGTCTCCAGGTGAACATATGTGTATGGTGTTGCAAACTGTCACAAGTGCCGACACAAGTGCAAATTTCTGCTAAGTTCTTTTTATTTTGTCTACTCTGTCTATTTTAGATGACTCAAGAAATATCTGTTAATGCAATTTAAAGAAAATATTATCAGGAGCATACATTCTTCCACGCCACCATTTTTAAAAAGTCATATAGATACATCTGATTGGACTTATTCATTTTATTTGGCTTTTCACTGTAGAAGCACAAATTTTTGCTCAAAATTTAGCACGTGATGTCAGTGTTAATTACTCAAGCCATCACAGTAAGATTCCTATAATTAAGCTCCTTAATATGATTAACATGTATCAATTAGGCCACTGACAATTTGCATAATGTATAATGTAAGCACATTGTTCTATACGGTAATGGTATTAACACACCATTTACAAATCTGTCACTGATACCGATTAGGATTCTGCCTCAGATTCAGCTGAAGTCACAGAGAGCAGCTGTAGTTGATAAAAATACACACAGATCCCAGTTGTCTGTGGCAGAATTAGACTCCGGCTCTTCCTCTTTCTGGGAGGATGCTTAAGCAGAGATGAGGGAAACAGCTGTGGTGCAGAGCTTGGCATTTCTCCCCTGAAACGCTGCTGTATCAGCATCGAGAGGAAGGATAACAGACAAAAGGGGCGAGTATTACAGTCAGTGTCGACAGAGGGGTGCTCTATCAGAATCTACAGCCGCTTAGAATAAACTGGTACTACCTGCTGCAAACAAGCCCGCTGTAGCACTCCAGACAGGTGACTGCACACTCCCAATGTTTTCTACTGTGTCACTTTTGGAATAACTGTTCCAAATGCAAATAAACAAAACATGTTTTTACCAATGGAGAAGAAAAGGGAGCTCTATTGGGTCATTAATAAACTCTTAGTATACAGACTAAGGACACATGGATCTATTACGTTCATATACCGGACTTAAGTTTATGCATCGAGAAGAACATAACATTTAAAAATGTGTACATTTTGGGGCGTGGCCTTGGGGCCTCACCTGGTGGAGCCCATGCAACATGTTTCGGAGACTCGGGATCGACTCTGGCTCGGGTCATTACCAAATGAATCTGAATGTAAACAATAAACCATAAGCACTATAATTCTTTGAAAAGTGTAGGAAAAAAGAATTACTAATCACTACACACCAGGATTTACTGTTTTCTTTAAATTGATTATTTGCAACACATCATGGTAAAAAATCAGCTTCAGATATATTATATATATTTTATTTTATATGGAAACTTTTATTGTACTTGTGTGACGCCAGTGTAGTCTATGTAGATCTCCTGGTCCCAGCACAATGAGAGCACAAGCTTTCTTTAGGGGTTACACAAGCTATCTGTGCTGTACTAACCCGATCAGTATTATTACAATATTAGATAACATGCAATATGCAGTAACTATGTGGAATATTGCAATATTGATATAAGCTGCAAAGTTTGAATGTTCCTTGACAAAGAAAAGACAAGGCTCTGGATTAACTTCCACTCGTCAAAGCAGAAGCTAGATCAATATTAACGACTGAACCAAGACTTAATTAAAACTAAACAAGTTTAACCTAGGACTAAATATTGAAATGAACCAGGGCTAAACCAACACTGCTTTAATTAGACACTCCTCTGTTTGATTTAATGTTGTGTTTGACCATGATTTTAAGGCAAAAAGTAAATGCCCACCACAAGGAAGTCAACAAGTCATTTTTTGTGACACGGATATTGTGATAATAATAATAATGCAATAATGATGAATTTGTGACATATCGTGCAGGTCTATTATTGTACTTATATACCTTTTGGAAAATGTAACATAGCCACCTTGTATTCGAAGAGAGGATTGTAATTCTTATTTGACCTGGCTAGTCACTGTGTGTGTATTCTCCTGTATGTTGAAGCATGAACTCTCTCTCAGTGTCATGTGCACACGGCTGGGCTGAGTTATTCTGTGTAACACAAATAGGCAGATGCCAAGCAAAGTGAATGAACTGACAAGTCAATGCGCCATCGGCCTCCACGCACCTCCCGTAATCAGACCTCTGGCTCATTTCATCCTGTCAAACACCGCCCGCCGTAAAACAGCCCGTTCTCACCCTTCAAAAAATAACATTACATCACCGGCCCCAGTCACTTTTATAAATGGAGGATCCCCGAGGCTCGAAACCTTACACTACACAAACACAGCCCGCAAGAAAGCTGGCCTTTTGTTGAAGTTGAGGAGGGGAAGAAAAAATTAAACAGCAAGTCAGAGCAGCGCAGTTACGGAGCGGCTCGGTTGAGGAGTGGTTTTGTTTGACACGGCGGGAGATTTATGACGTCGGTGAAGTGTTTACTGAGGTCAAGGCCGGCTCATTTTCCCAAATCAGTTTGTCAAGAATTTGTTATCTGAAGAGGTCGTTTCATCCATCACAAATAGTCCGCCTTCAAAATATACATGTCGTTTTTACGCAGACAGCTATATTAGACACATAAATATAAAACATTTGGATTGGGCCGTGACAAGATAATTAATATATCTGGAAAGGGCAGACGGAGTGCTTGTTAAGTGTGGTCTAATGGCAGTGGGTAGAGTGAGTGAAACTTGAGGATCAGAAAACATTACCACATTAATATCACTGCAGTTAAACGTTTTCAGATTGTGAAGCTTTGCAGTAGCCTCATTTCCACTTGGGGTCAGGTGAGTTTGCAAAAGTTCCCAAAGCGTCCCAAATAAGCACAACCTTCCAAACTAATTTGGAACTAAAACGTTTATATGGTTTCTTTAAATCAAGCTTGTCTTGTCAAGACTGTGTTATATTTCTGAAAACCAAACTAGTGTTTAGTGGCAACAGCTGTTTGTAGTTCGATGCTTGAGTATGTTTTATTATCAGTTTACAATTCACAGATTCCCAGTTCTGTATTATTTCCAGTTCAGATTATGATGTGCTACAAGAATAATGGAATACCAAAACATTTCAAAATGTCAAAATCGTACACCTTATGATCTAACCTTCCCCTTTGCCTCACCCTGTTACATTCTCACCCAGGGTATAGCCAGCATTTTAAAGGTGTTTCTTTGTCCATTAGAAGCACTAAATTAGCCCTCTACATGTATTCAAATCCTAAAATGTCTCTTTGACTTTAAAGCTGAAAGAAAGTTGAAAGTTTCTGTTTTATTGCAGCAGTATACAGCTCTGGTTCTACCCAAACCAAACTGTACCAACCTGACCCATACCTCTAAAGATATAATGTATGCATCAACAGTGGCTATACAGTTGCACTAAAAAGTGGACTATAGTGAACTTTCTGACTGACAGAGGAGACCAAAGTTGAGTTTTAAGACCTAAACCAAACAACATATCACAAACACATTCTGTACCCTGTGAGCAAACCCCACAGCCATTTATATACACAAACAAAAAATTAAAATAAAAAATCACTCTTTCGCCCAGACCCAACTGAAATGCCATGGCCAGACCTTGAGAAAGCTGTGCATAAGCAGATGCCTGAACACATAAATCATCTGAATCAATGTTGTAAAAAAAAATTGAAAGCCATTATTGGAAGTTATTGCTCCTAAAGGTGGGTCTTTATTAATGTTGCTTTCATTTCCATTAAATCAGTGAAGAGACAAACTAAATACAATCAGATTTTCTCACAGTTTTAAAGACAAGAGAGTAACTTTTTGACCTGACTAAATAATAAAGTAAAGGTTACACATTCCAGACACATACTGTAATAAAATTAATATGTTTTATACTTTATGCTTCATCTCTTATTAGGAATGCTCTGTCTCTCTCTCTCACACACACACACACACACACACACACACACACACACACACACACACACACACACACACACACACACACACACACACACACACACAGAGGCGAGGATCTGACAAATGGTATTCCTTTGAAGTCCGAGAGCTTCAAGTATGTTTGGAACGAGCGCAGGTAGAAGAGAAGGCCTGTGGTTTTAAATCAAGTGTTCCTTCCTGTGCACCATTGTGCTTGTTTATACAGCGCAATATTTCGGAGTGCCATCCCACTTTTCATCCTGGTAAAAATACACACACAGGGGTCAGGAGTTCAAGCCCTAGATCAACACAGCCATTGTGTCCTGCAGGTGCTGTCAGCTGCCGGAAATATATAGACACACAGCGAGTAAAATGCACCTCTGTGGAGGAGTCTCTGCGACTCTGCAAAAAGGAGAGCAGAACTCGGCCAAACAAGACGTTAGAAATGTGGACGTACTGCTAACCACTCTGAAAAGACACCAAAACCATAACAGAAGAAGAAAGTGTCAATATGCAACAAAGTAAACAACACTAATTTAATATTAAGTGGCAGCTCTATATTTTTTGCAATGTTTTGATGATCTGGACCAAAACAGGATTAAAACAGACTTAAATTACACTCGAAGAAGAAAATGTCAAAATAAAGAGCCATGCCAATTCTAAAAGAGAACACCATAACACTAAATTAATTCTCAAGTCAGGTTGAACCAACAACTATTTTTTATTTAAACTATGTTTAGAGCAAAACGTTGTTTAGTAAAACCAGCTTCAAAGTTAGGCCTGGTTTTGTTAGACCATTTAGATTTTTGGTTTAGGTACATTAAGCCCTGTTTGACCAACCTGAGTTTGTAATAGAAGCAATATTAAAATTAGTAAAGTAATTTTATCAGCGTTAGTAGGATGAAGGAGCTAAAAACACAAGTGCAGTTTCAGTTCTACGGTAAGTTCAAACTTACCAGAAGATGCATAATAGCAGATTTTGTTTAATTGTGTACTAGTCTAAGCCCAACCTGAACCCATGTCCTAATGCTGAGTCTACAGTACATATTCAAAATTATCAACAAGATTATACATTTGCAGAAAAACAAAACTAAAAATAGTCACAAAAAAACAACCGCAAAGCCCCACATCTCCTCCGTGCAGTTCTCTAAGCTTCCCCTTGAACTCCCAGGCTGCCAGCTGAGCGACAGAAGAATGGCTGTGCAGGCAGGAAGAGGTCCAAGTTACTTTGTACTCTCCGCAGACTCGAACTTTGGATGAACTCCTGAGGAGCACTGGGGAGTAAGACACTATGCATAACTGTGTCACTCTCCCACTTTTTGCAAAAACCAAGACAACAACCACCAAAAAACATAAAAATGAAGAAGAAGAAGACGGAGCCAGCAGGCTTCAAACGCCCCCCCGCTCTTTCCTGAGGCAGCGGCCCATTCAAGATAAACTGCTGGGTTGGAGGGAGGAGAGGATGGAGGGTGGGGGGGACGCGGTAAGGTGAACTTCAATGAAAACATTTGTGAAAGCCCCAGACAAGAGGAAAAAAAACAAACATAAACTGCAGCAGACACCGCCACCGCCGCAAAAGGTCAAGTGCGAGCACGTGCAACTGTGGAGACGACCAAAAACGCTCCTCTTTATAGAGCGTCCTGTGCGTTAGATTTCATGCACTAATGCTGTGTGTGAAGAGCCTCGCGCCATAAACTGACACGCTTTAGCAACTCCGTCACTAATACTGTGAAGGAACATCCTTGATTTTTGACATCAGTGCATTATTTTACATTACTTAAGTTTACGGCATATGTCTAATAGTACGTTATCTAGAGTTATGACCCAGACACATTCAACAAGAAAGTAGCTTTGAAAAGACATTAGTGCAATAAAAAAGCAGTGTTACATTATGATACATTATGCGGTAAATTATATTTAGGAAAAGGGTTTTATAAAGGAACTTCGAGAGTTGCAGGTCCAATCTGAAAAATGTAGGTAAAAAAAAAAGTTTAGAGAGGAATTATGGATTTCTTTTTAACAGACTGTAAATATGCCATACAATAATCCATCAAAGATAAGAGAGAACTTTACTATAACATAAAAGTATACTGTATACATTGAATATTGTGATTTATGTTTAAGAGCAGACAAGACATTTAGAACTGTAGGGAAGTATAGCAAAAGCACATGTGCACTAAAAGGGCTGGATGAGTTCACCTGATGGTCAGTATTATTTCTGCCATCTCTGACAAACAGTTAGTGGCTATTGTCTTAGAACCACTGTTACAGTACATTCACAGGCACAGGAACCTGTTGTATATAAACTATTATACACTGGTGTTTTCAGTCCAATTCTAAATCCTAGTGGAAATGTGTCCCCTTTGTCATTATGTTATTACCCTTTTATCTCCCGTTAGTCTAGAGACACCAAAACTGATAAAGACACGAATGAAATCCAAACAGATCATAAAGACAACATGGAGATCATAAGAATCATTGTACACTGGTGTGCACATGTCGCTGTTCTCCGTACATAACTGTACAGTAAAAATAAGAAGCAGCTAACTAAAAAAATTACAAGTATTATCACACAAATCTAAAATACTTGCAGTCCAATAGAGTACAGTACATTCACACCCACCCATGTTCTAAAATACATAAAAAAAGTCAAAGTTTGGTACAGGTTGGTTCACATCATTAGCACTGTTATGAATTACCTTATAACTAGGGCTGGACAATATATCACAAATTTATTGTTATTGCGATATTATTGATCGGCATATCTGTGTGATCTGTCACTTTTTTCCTCAAAATTATTGTCCAAACAGAGACTTAAATCAAACTGTGGTGCACCTGATTAAAGAAGTTCTGGTTTAGGCCTGGTTCAGGTCTACATAGTCCTGCTTTAGACCTGTTTAGTCTTGATTTAGCTCTTTCTTTGACAAGTGGAAGTTAGTTCAGAGCCTTGTATTTCTTTATGAGTCAAATTTGACATTTTACAAAGTTAAATATTATTCATGTATTGCAATATTCAAAACATTTATCGAATATGTTTTTCTAATATCGTGCAGAGTTATAACACATAATATAACAATTAAGGATAAACTAAAGTAAATCTAATTAGTCCAATTCCAGTGAGTACTTTTTTTCCAGACCTTTTTTCCTGTACATTGCTGTGAACATGCCTCTATAATCCACACACAACTGTACAAGCTTGTTCTGAACTTCCCTGCAGCCTAAAAATTTTACCAGTTAGTTAGCTATAAAATGACAAATCTGAACAGTCCAATGGCAAAACACTGACGACTGTGGCTAATTTTACTCCAGTGTTTTGATATGCATCGTTAGAATCACTATACAGCCATATAACGACATATACTATTGTCCATACACTCTCGTACAGTCCTATAGCACATTCGTCTTACGTCTAAATAAATTTATCCAGCTTTTAGCAACAAAATGACAACTGAAATTGCAATTTAATTCCAACTTTAAGACAAACTGATCTTTAAGGAATGGGGTTGGCATGTATATATACACTACAGTACAGCAAATGAAAGACACCAGAATAAAAAGACAGAATACACACTATCTGCTTGAAGTGCATGGATTTCAAAAAGGGGGGAAAAAAACATGTGGAATGTTCGATTATTCTCTCGAAGCAATTACTGTGCCGCCACACTCCCCTCACCAGCGCTTTAATAGAGAGACACAATGGAAGGAGACGCATTCACTTCGACTTGACAGTTAACTCACAAGAGGAGACGTCAGCGGCTCGTGACAATTCCGCTCGTATTATTCCACAATAGCCTCCAAAAAAAGAAAAAAAAAATCTCTTTCTTTTTTTTGACACCATAATTGATAAGCGCCGTTGGAAGGTAATTGTCCCAGTGTTGTGAAAAGAGTTACTCCGGGACAAGAGGAAACACATGCCTGGAGAAATGTATGCTTGATTGTGTTGTGACTGGAAATCCGCCGTGGAATAGAAAATAATCCCTTTCTGATCAAATGAAATAACCCAAGTTGAACTGGATTCGCGCCACATTCGGTGTTGAATACCGTGCCGTTCGTCTGGTAAAGTTATGATATTTCTTTGCAGTAATACACCAGCCTGCAGTGTTATTCGTGTTGCTGTTTGAATGAGAAAAAAAAGGGGGACCTACCTGTTTTTTCTTTGATTTCACACAAAACGTTGAAAAGGGCTGGCTTCATTCGGTGACAGTTAAGAGCATGTTTCCTGGAACAGAAAAGCACATCCATAAATAAAGTCTGTATCATTTTGAATCATACAATATATGCTTTGTAAATATAGAGCTATTTTCAATGTGTGCTTATTGGACTTATCTCTAGATTTTTTTCAAACTTCACTGTCTCTCATTTACAATAATAAGTGTTTATTTTCATATGCACAGTAAGAAAATATATTACCTGTACAATGATATTCTTTCTTTGCTGCCAATGCCATAACAAAGAAAAGTATAGAAATAGATCAATAAGGTAATAATTAAAGAATGTCAGTATGTAAAGATAAATATAGACTATGTACATTCATGTGCAGAGGTAAGTGTGCAACATGTCTTTAGTGACAAACTTCAATCTGCTCCTCGTGATTTTATTCAACAACAATGCACAGAAATAACAGTCTTTATATTTTGATACGTTTTCAGCATTTAAAACCCACACATATATAAATATATGTATATATTTCTAGTGACTAGGTGAAATGAATTATGCATCACGAGTCAAAAGTTGCTTTGCATTTACGCACAAACAAGAGCCACACGAGACACACTGCTCCTCAGTAATTACGCTTCAAATTTAGAAACGAGCTTCTGCTTCAAAACGGTATCCTGAGTGCTGTCAAAAATACTATAATTGAAAATATAAAAGGCTGGATTTTTACCCAGAATGTGGCGTATAATTTCTTTTTGGCGTTAACGACTTATCCAGCTCGAAATAAAGTAAAGAATCTGCGGATATGCCGTGCCTGTATTTTAGTTTATAAGCGCCTTTTTTCCTGGAGAATTACACGAGTTCTATCACGTTTCTCCGTGTTTGTTTGTAAATGTTCCCAGTTTGGCGCGTCTTTTTGTGTCCAGTGCAGTGCGTTTATCTATATTTTATTTCTTTTTTTTTTTTTACCTGGCTTGAGCTTCGTCCAGACTCTGATCCGTGATGGTCATTATTTGCTGTAAAATGTCTCCAATGTCCTGCTTCCTCCCGTCGCCGTCCGCTCCGGTGCCTTCCTGCATGTGCTGCGGCAGGCCGGGGTGCCCTGCCATGCCTACCCCCGCGTGAGAGTGCATCAACCTCGGCTGCTCGTCCATCGCCTCTCCGCTCTCTTCTGTTTTTTAATTTTTTAATTTTTAATTTTTATCTACTAAGTCTCAGCGTCGCTCGCGTAGCAATCCTGCAAGAATACATACAACAACAAAAAGAAAGGTGGAGGAGGAAGGTACGTGATCCTTTGCAGTTTTTTTTTCTCTAAACTGAAAGCGGAGAAACGAGCCCGCTTTCCCCTCTCAGTCTCAGCTGGTCAATGTTGAAATCTGATCTGAAGTGCTGAGGAGTAGGCTGCGCGTAAGAACAGAAGCTTCTGCTGCTTTCTGCGCTGAACAAGAACAAGACGACCCGGTCCGAAATAGGTGTCGCTGTCAAATTAAAAGAGCGAAGTGTCTGCTACAGAATCACAAGAGTGGATTTATTGGGGCTGTCTCCATCCTTTCGCTTTTGTCATGAAGAGTACAGTAGAGCAGGAGCTGGAGCAGCACGCAGCGTGAGAAGTCAGGCCCCGCCCACTCCACATGATTGGGAATATAAGACCGTTTAGCCCCACCTTGAGGTTGCCTCTCGCGAAACGTCCATCACGGCACTGTAAGAGGTGAGGATGCAGAGGAGATGGTAACGCGGTGATGGATCGAGGCGAAGGTTCCAAATAAATAATGGAGGATGAAACCCCCCCTTTGACCTCAACAAGCCCCCTCTGGATCCATGGGACGCCATTTCATTTCAGAGCGGTGCCAAGATATAAGCAGTACCCATCACCAGCGTTGGCCCGGCCCTTTCATTTGTTTAAATGATGAGGTAGATTATGGTCAGAGAGAGTTATGGCTGGACAGGTCCATTCACTGATGAGGAAAGGTGGGACCGAATATTCATACACAAATTCATCATCGGGTTTTCCTCTCATGATCCATTATTGATGTGTGCTGCCAATATCAAGTTACAGGGCGACAAATGCATCCTATTAATGAATTCTGTCACAGCCTTTTATTGTTTTTTTGTAATCTCAACTAACTTTATTAACTAATCTTTTTATTGGCTAGTGGCTTTATTGATGCTGCAGTCGGATTCCTGCCAATTTTACTTTATGCCACAAGGGTCATGACCTCAACATCAAGACCCACACGTCGCTGAATGAGACTGCGGCTCTTCTGTTTCCCATCAACATTGTTATTATACCTTATGTCTCAGGTGAGCTGCTGACCAGACTGTAATAAAGAGTGAGCATGAGGTGATGTTTGACCGCTGTCACTGCCGGGATTTGAACCAGGGATTACTGTGCCTTAAAGTATTTGTTCTACACACACTTACCAATAAAATCCTTGATAATACAGCCTAGATGACATCTTAAGTTTTTTTGTTTTTTTGATGTTATGCACTTTTCCTCATGCAAGAAAAAAAAATTGCATACTCTTCAATTAACAGGAAATGGCTGCCTGGATATAGCGGACCTGCATGGATACTGACTGTTCATTCATAAGGTAATTAATGACTTTATTGATCTTTCAATGGGGATATTCCCTTGTAAAGGAAGCTCGCAGAAAGATAAAGTGCAAAAATTGTAAGAAAATCCAAAAAGTGTGCAAGCAATAAAATTAAAATAGTATATCAAATACTTTCAAAAATAGAAGGACAAAGCAAGTAAGTGAGTGAGTGAGTAAAATGAATAAACAGTCTATGTACATACATATTTACAAAGTCATCCAGGGATTACACACTTTGACAGTTTGTGTGAACGAGGAGAATTAAACCACCCACATTTCATTTATCAAACCACCCTGTCTACCTCCTGAGCCTCTGGGGCAGGGTGGGTAGTGCTGACCAACCCCACCACTCTGCCCCTCAAACAGCATCTGTGTGGAGTCTGCACGTCTTCCCCATCATCGTCCCCCGTCAGCTTCCTCCCACGTCCAAAGACATGCATGTACAGCAGAGTGGTGAAGATGAACTTGACTCTGAATTGGACAAGTAACAGTGTTAACCCTGCAATTAACTGGCCATGGACCGGGGTCTTCCCACACTTCAGCTCAAAGCTGCTGGGATAGGCTCCAGCCTCTGTGACCTCATGTTTAGCTGATGAATTGTTTGGTCTCATCCTTCAATACATATTTGGGAACATTTTTTTTCTCATGTTCTTGATCAATATTTGAAAATATTGATCAAATTTGTTTATACTACACATTGGCACAAACAAAGGTCCAATGTTAAAGTTAACATTGTAGTCAAACTACACCCTTCATGTGCGCCATTCTTTTTTTTATTATTTATTATTCCTGGATCTGAAGAAGTGTTAAAGAAGAACTTTGCAACTTTTCTGGCCACACGGGGGATACTTGAATTTGTAGTTTTTCTGCACTTGAAGCGTTGAAACATGACGACCTGTCACAGAAGAGTTTACCTTACAAAACTGATAAAGAGAGAAGAACTCCTGCAAACTGGCCTGTGGGACTAACACAGTACAGTAATACATGACAAAATAACTTTTTGAGCAGATATATGTCCGTTACAGTCCTATTTCTGAGTTTGCTTTTTGCTTGAGTAGTAGGCTATGTATAATATTCTTGTTGTACAAAGGCTTTACTTCAGAAAAATTGCTTTTACCACTTGGTAGAGTTATTTGAGTATTTGTGGAGTTGGGACTTTAGATCGCTAACATTTAGAGAAAAAAAGTAATGTATTTGTCACAGTCTGTATTCATCTGTAATCATCTCAAAACACAGTGAACATGTCAGAAGCTAAACCTCGACCTGCCGTCAGCCTTTTGTAAAAACAAAATGTAAATGTACTCAGTCATCTCTGTACTGTCTCTATTAGCCATGGGACAAAAAAATTATATTATTATTATAACACACATCGAATCGGAAGCTCTTGTTATTACCAGACATCACACTGCAGCCTCTACTGTCTGTAAAAAC
>JALDNG010000302.1:0-130000 GCA_024349245.1 Neodontobutis hainanensis | reverse complement strand
TCATGCATCCATCAGTGCACAGTTGTAGAAACAGGAACAGGAAGTGATGGAACAAAAACTAGTCCTTCTTGTGTCTTTAAAAGTTTACATCAAGAATACATCAACTTCCGGTGGAAAGTTTATTACACCAACACAATGTCCTTATGGCTCTTTTATCAGTAATTATTAGCATTGGTTAGGAAAGGACTTAGGAGCTGTCTTTTGGAAGGAGTTGTAATTGGTTGTTAGTCCATTTACCAAAGGCAGACAAATGCACATTATACACTTCTGACAAAGCTTTGACCGACTTGTTCCATTGAGGAAAAGTGTTTAAATGCCTATAGCACTGGCTACGACTGCTCAGAAAGAAAAACAGATATAAAGAAAAAGGAAGCAAATACAGATATATTAGTGTTTCCTATAGACTGACGAGTCTATGGTGGTCTGTCATAAACTAACTGACCCCTCCATCGACTCCACACAAACCAAACATAGACTATAATGTATCGTGTAATGTAAGTATTATGTTCCAGTTCAAGAGTCTGCTCCATCGACCCGTGTCTGTTTTCTAACTGCTCTGAGAAGAACTCAGGGCAGACTCTGTAGCTGCTGCTTTACGGAGCGCTGCTGTGGGAGTTTTGAGAGAGGAGGTGGATTCTTTTGGCGGCAGAAAAGTTGACACTAGCTGTAGTACAACTCTCCAGAAAACCAGCACTGTCTCGTCTTTTGTTTCTCTGTGACACAAGCAACGAGCAGTGGATGCAAACAGAGACAGAGGAGAGCTGCTCAGCTGAAGGATTAGGAAAACATTAGCAAAGTTGCCAAAGTTGCTAAAGTTACCTCCTTTGCAGAAGCCCGCACCTTTTATCTGATCCAGCTCCAGATGAACCTGCTGTTTAATGATACCAGCCTTGTGTTTGCAGGGACAATGTTACTTGTGGTTCTTTTGCATAAATATGTAATTTATACATGAAGTAGTGTGGTTGACACAGAGACCGACAGAATTCCTTGGCTAATGCAGCTCTAAAGTTTTTTAGATTTAAACCATTTATTTGGGAGGGCCTTAAAGCTGAATTAAATCTAAACTGTAATGCAACTATCCCAAACTTATTAAGCTCCTGATTTGTGTTTCTGAGATTTTCAAAAGGACTATTGGGTTGCACCCGGTGGGGCTGGTGCTAGGACCATTAGCATATTTGAGTTTGAGCTGTAGTTGCGGTGACATGTCAGACTGTCTTTGTAAACCTCAGGTGGAGCGCCGGTGTGCTTCTGGAGCTGGCTGCTCTCCCCCGTAGGAGCTCCTGAGAAGCACTGCCTATGTAAATCTGGAGCGGAATATGTATGATGGATAATGGTAAGTGCGCTAAGTTTCCCTGCCATCTGCTCACTAGTGGAATAATGAGAATACCTGAGGGGGTCTCTGTTACACCAACATCCGTGCGACTCCCCAACATCTGCTCCGTTACATCGGCGCGGCGTTTAGAAAAACTAAATATATGCGGATACTTTGAGGCGATACGGCGAAGGCAAACAAATCACAGCGCCGTCGGTGATCGTTGCCTTCTCGTCCGCTCTGATGTACGAGCGCTACTTACTCGTGATGAAGCAGGAAATGCTAATAGATGTCCTAATGTGCCGCTGACGTGTAAACAACCCATTAAGGGCCTGGCGCTGAGCTGACACACACCCTACCATCCACACTTCTGTAGCAGTGCTATTGTAAGGGACACAGGCGCACTCGAACAGCAGTGGCAAATATAACGCAGAGGTGACGCACGGAACGGACGCTCTGGTTTGCACTCTGGCATCTTGAAGGACGACGCAGAAGGTATAAATACAGTTGGGTCACTGACTCACGGGGAGATAAGCTGAAGTGAATTCATTAAATGTGGAATAACAGTATCTTATCTAATATCCTCAGAATATTAGGGGGTGTAGCCAATGGAGCGTTAACTGCAACTAATCATAACCATATTAATTAATTCTTCTGTCAATTAATTTCTTCATTTATTGAATTACTGTTTGCTCTACATTTCCAAAGCTGCAAAAAAGAAAAAAAACATAATTTCCAGGTTCTTTAATTTTCACATATAATGGAGTCCCCATGGGGTTTAGAAAAGAAGCTAATGTTAATTGAACCAAGAAATATAAAATATCAATGTTCTGTGTTATAGTAATGGTTGTCTAATTTTATGGAAAGGTGCAATGTTGAATGTAAAAGAAAGATAATATGCCTTTTTGTATTATATTATATTATATTATATATAGAGAGACAAAACATTGCATTTGAAATAGCTTTATATTTAAATATAGCCATCTAATAAAAATTTAAGGTCTAGTATTTTATTTAGAGATGTTAATCAGTGGGTAAAGGTGAGCACACTCCATGTTTGGAGAAGCAGACAGGAGCAGGCTTCGTGTTATGTATGCTGATGAAGCCAGAGAAAACACTTTGAGAAACAACCAACAAGTTCAAAACTACTATCAGTGAAAGTTCAAGATGGTATTTACCTGCATTTATTTTGACATATGCACAGCACATAACACAACAACCATTTTCTTCGGCTGCTCCGTTCAGGGGTCGACACACTGATTCACTACTGAACATTCATATACTGTGCAAATACCGCTCACTTGTCACCTATTTGCAAAGATTACCAGGCTGTTTTTACACTGGCACTGGTTAGGTCGTCCCAAAGGAGCTTTTGGCCCGAGTTTGGTTTGTTTAGGTCTGTGTGAACACAACAGCCGCACTCTGGTGTGCACTAAATGGCCATACCGAGACTGCTCTAAACTGGTGGTCTTGGTACGGCTCAGAGTGCGGTCTATCTGTGGTGTGAAAGTTACCTGACCTCGAATCAATCACACGAAGTTCTGCTCTTTTTTGAACTACTGGGCTTCTGTCGTGAGCGGGGTGTTGTATTGTGGGTAAACAACAAACATAGCAATCTTTGGCAAACTTGGTTTGCTCTTCACATCCGTCTATTTGTCATGGAAACGAGGGGGGGGGTCATTGGGGGTTGCAAAGTTGTTGGCGTATGGTGCAGTATTTGGGGTACGGTAAAAAGCACACTCGTGAACATTTACATTTATTCATTTAGCTTTTATCCAAAACGACTTACATGAGGCTTCTATTCACCAGTGTTACATCCACTGGAGGCAAGGGGGGTTAAGTGTCTTGCCCAAAGACACAACAACAGTATGAACTGTGAGGAGATTGGGAATCGAACCGCCTACCTTCCAGTTGAAGGACAACTGCTCTAACACTGAGCCACTGAACACAAACCAAACTACCTGAAAAATCTGCATCACGTTGTGCCCTAGATCACGTTGTATCATTTTTCAGTTTGTTCGGTGTTCAACCTTCATCCAGGTCATAATTTAAAATATTTTACAAAGGTCTTCTTTGTACCCATCTCACCTGCTGCCAGTGTTCACCTGTTCCACCATTGTCAGAACCCTGTTAATACATCACACATGTTTGTTGTGTAAAACAGAACAGTATGCCAGAAAGTGAATACTCTTGTTTGTTGCAAAGCAGCCATATTACAGACTGAACTCTATAACACTGAAGTCTATTTGAATATGAAGACATTCAACCCTGTTATCAATAAGTGTTCAATGGAAGTGAGTGCATTGTTGCATAAAAGCTAACCATGATAATAGAGAGTGCATTGTTCTATATCGATATACTATTATTAATAATATCCCTTCTTATAAATTTTGATTATATAATGAAAAAAAAGAAGAATATCCCCGAGATGTCAGGGGTGTTGCTAAATCATTTTGCTAACTGCAAGTAATCATACTGATATTAATTAATTCTTCAGCCAATTAATTTCTTCATTAATTGAATAACCATCTGAAACAAAGAGAAGCCCTTGATAATTTCCAAGTTCCTTAATTTTCACATTTAGTGGAATCACCTTGGGGTTTAGCTCCAGCAAATGAGCTGCTGATAATTTCACAGAACAGCCCCATTTTCTCTGCACAGAATAAAACACATTTATTTCAACTCAATGTTACTTTTCATTTGAGCTTTCCTTTCCTCTGCCTGGGAAGTTTAGACTCACTTATCTGGTCGGAGAAGCACAGAGGGCGACTGGAGGGCGACAGGACAGGAGCCAGAGGTGGGCCGGTTTGGCCGGTTTCCATGGCACCTGAGAGAGAGACCTTTCCAGTCCGGGCCCCGGGTCACACCATGTGACGCGACTGTGCAGATAAATCCTCCTTTCATCCTGACGCCTTTGGCCTGTGTGGAAGAAGAAGGCAGCGCTAATGGGACGGATTTGTACACACAAGTCTCTCTTTGAGTCTAACATGTGCTGACTGAGAAACAAATGAATTAGGGCTCAGTGTTCATCTGTAATGAGGGGTTTTCTTTTAAGCAGACACAAATGTCGTTATATTTGACTATTATTGTCTTATAAAGAAGAAGACTTTCCCATGACCACGTTGCTGCTTTGGCATCACATAAAGCGTTCCACTGCAAAGTAAGAAATATCTGCATCTGTCGTGAATGGAGCGCGTGTCATGAATGGCAGATTGGTCAGTTCAGCTGTCAATCATCAGTCAATCATCAATAGAAAAAACACACATAAGGGACGTACTTATGTCAGCTTTCATAAATTGTATGAAATCTACCAAAAATATCAAGTGCTTTGAGAGATGAGTTTTAGTTTTTGCTTATGATGCTTGTGCTGTGTATCAAACAAAACTAGTGCATACTGTATTGTGTATATATATATATATATATTAAAAAAAACTTTGTCCTTCACCCTCCGCGGGTGTTCTCATCCTTCGAGCTCAGGTCCTCTACCAGAGTCCTGGGAGCTTGAGGGTTCTGCGCAGTATCTTCTTTCCTTACCAGCTGAGCTATCCAGCCGTCCTATATATATATATATATATATATATATATATATATATATATATATATTAACTCTTATTAACTCTAACTATAATAAATATTAGAGTTAGTGTTGTTAGAGTTAATTAGAGTTAAAAAGTTACAGTGATTGGTCAATATAGCTGTGCTGCTAAAACACTGCAAAACATTGCATAGGGTCAAAAGGTTTGATGCACATAGATATAAACCAGACAATATTTATTATGAATTATTTAGAACCAGTTTTTCATTTAGATTAAAGAAACTTGAAAGTGAAGAAAGCCGTTGGGTAAGAGAATAGTCTTGAGATGACCCGGGACTGTTGCGACTTGTTGGATGTGAGAGCATTAAGGGAAGATCCATGGCGCCCGCTGGTTGGAGCAGAGCAGGCGCCACTGGAGTACATTCAGGAGGAGGTCTGAATGGATCAATACATCACAGAACAAAGGGGAACTGTGCTTCGGCAGGGGCCCCAGAACAAGACAGGCCCATTGCTCAAGCACTGTCACAGCAGACTATCACAGGCATCTCACATGCACCTTTTCAGCCCGGAGCCTCCTCCAATGGAACAGGGATAAAGACGGATGTGTGTAGAGCTGGATAAACCGAGGGGAACTTGGGACACCATCACAAGATCGACTGACAAAGTACCTCAGAAACAAACAGTTTCAGTTAGCCCAATCTAATAATATTGGAATGTTTCAAAAATTATTATACTGTGCAGAGATTATTTTATTTTTATTTTTTTATTTATTATCTCTTTAGTATCCCTATGGGAAAATTCCATGTCGGTAATCCAGAGTACACAAAGGAAACCCACTTGAGCACAGGAAGAACATACAGACTCTACCCAGTATTTCCCCAAAAATATTTTGAAAAAAACTGTCAGTTGATAATATACTGCATATGTCAAGTTAAGTGGACATATACATAGAATTATGTTAGATTTAATAATTACATATGGTTTGTGGTAAAAAAAAAATGAACTAAACAAACACATTCGTTGTTTTTTGTCCGTCTCAAACTCTTCCAGATCAATGCTTTTTCACCCGACTCATGCTTAGTATGATGTCAAGCCTTCACATAAAGGTTACTGAGAGTCTTCTTACCCTTCACACATCACTAGCCACATGCCCTTCCTCTCATTCATTTTAAAACATGTCTTATTTAGCTACCTGTCATCCTCTATATCCTTATACTTTTGTTTATGTCTATTGTCAGTGCAGATATGCCATGTTTTCACACTATGTTTATACTGTAGTCTAACAAGTGGGCTGCTGTCAAACAGAGACCCTCTTTTCCTCTAGTTCATTTTCACTGTGGTGATGGTGGGCTAGAGGAACTTTAAATGCAGCTATAATCAAAGCCCGAGATAAATTAGGAGGAGAGTGTTGACTCAGCGCTTTGTTGGCCTAGCGATCCATTGACCCTGAGGAGCCAGCAGCGAGAAAATTGAGAAATGCTGGTTTTAATGCCTATTCAATATATACGGCATCTACCTCGAGATGGGGCTGCGCAATCAAGCACTAATCCATTAGACAGAGATGTTTTTCAAAGATTGACGTGTTATTGTGCTGCTGTCTGCACTGGCCCACGTTCAAGGTTAACCTTTTAGAGACGCCTGATTGTTGCGAGAAGGTTAAACAACACATTAACATGCATTAAAATATTAAATTATGGCTCCATTTAGTATATGAGGGAAAAACAACAACATAAAAAAGGCTTTTAAAAATATGAAGGCAATTGATAAAGTGGGTGGCTCGCAAAGGCGCTCAGTCTCAGGAGAAAACATCGTGTGGAAGTGAGATGGTTTTGAAATGAGCCGAACGGCCGCAGTTCTGGCAGAATGAGGCCTTCGTTTATTGCCAGGTTAATGAACTGATGCCGGGGTCAAGTATTGAAGCCTTTGCAATTAAGGTGACTTTTCCCATAAGAGCCGGCCAATATCACAGATGAAAACAAATTGAAACAGTCACCTCTCTGGCTGACATTTTACTCCATGTTCATTTTGTAGCGGCACAAGCTCCACGTGACTATCCTCTGAAAGAGTGTGTGTGCGCTGGCTACATATGGCTTCCATCTATCTTCCAGCCTCGCTGCAGGACGGAGCGGTGTATTGACACGTAGGAGGACAGTGGACAAGTGATGCGCCCCGTCTGTCTGTCGGTGAAATACAGCCCAGACCTCGTGTCAGGGGATAACCAATTAACTAATCTGACTGTTACAGTAGGGCTACAGTGGCAGGCCACTTAAGTAAATGAAGGATTGGAAAGAGCAGCCCATTTCATAAGCAAGCAATCTCATCATGAATATCTTCCCCAACCTTGTGCTGTTGGTCAGATGACAGTATTTCTTTTTTGAGCCCAAACACAGAATTGTTTCTACAAAAGTGTAATAAGTTAGTGTTTTTTGAAAGATATGTTTTTTCAGCCTTTATGAGACAAACAGTATATAGAAAGGAAAGATGGGGAGATAGATTGAGGGACATGGAGTAAATGGGCCTGGGTCAGGATTCAAACAAACACCAATCTCAGTATTTAGTTGTACCACACTCAAAGCTTTATTAAGCTGTCTCACTGGACGTTTGTCTTTGTCTGAGTTTACATGAACACAAAATGTATTAAACTACTGAGCCCATCCAAGGGGCTGCATTCATGTGGTCTAATTAGCCTTTCTGTCTCATTAAATAAGGAAAGCACAAGGAAGAGAACATTAAAACTGCACATAAAAAACAACTTTACTTGGCAAGTGCACCATCTGAGGAGCTCATGAATGCAACAAAAGCTAGTAGCTGGAGCCTTTGGTATGTGATAGGACAAAACAACCAACAACCAGGTAGCCAGTGGTTAAGTGGCATAGGTAATTAACTAGGTAATTTGTGGGTCTGACACTATGCCAGTGCTGCTCAGCTTTCAGCCGGCCCTGTGAAGCAGCACAGAACTCTTTGTCCGACATCAACTTGGCTAAACTGTACACATGCAGCAATAGCTCTACTATCACATTTTCTTTATTTGTTAGCTCAACTTAGTTCCATTCAGACCAAGACGACCATTATAATCAAACTAAGACAATAGTTTAAATGAAATATCCTGTACCATTAAACAAAATTAACTTGATATTTTTTTTCTAGTTGGAAACAGGGGTTTAAATCCCAAATAGTATATTGTAAAAGCAATCATAAGTGAAAAAAATAAAAAATTGATGATGCCATCTAATGTTTATAAAGGATGAGAACGTGTACTCTGGAAGGTAAACCTTGATCAGTCACATGCTCACAAAAACCACATGTTCAATAAAGGAGCGCTCCTATTGGTCGACTTCTCATACAGCGTTCCTGGCAGTGTAATAGCTGCAGGTAAAGTTTATTTTCAGCACTTCTTTTAACACATAAACATCTCAAAAAAGAGAAATATCCACAGAGAAAAGGGAAACAGCCTAAATTCATTGTCAGTTAATTCACATAATGTTTAATGAGGTGGCGATAATTGCTGTTTTGCCGTTCAGCTAATGCTAAGCTCTAAACTTCAGTTTGGTGTAATGTATTTGTATTTTTTTTTTGTAAAAGAGAAGCAGGAGAAGTTCCCAGAGGCAAAAGAAAAATCAGGTAGTGGAGCTTTAAATGTAGTGTTTGCAAGGGCATTAAATAAAGAGTGCATTTAACGTGAGTTAAGACTGAGTTGAGACAGATGATGTGGTGCTCTCACACTTTTATTGGTAAAGATTGAAGTTGTTGTTAGCTTGAGATGCATAACAATCAAGTTTATCAAATTAAAATTTAAAGCTGTAGTAGTAAATGGATAAAAACAAAAGCCTGCCATATTTGATTCAAAACAGATACAAAATATTCATTCATTCATTTTCTACTGCTCAGGGGTCACGAGTAACTGGAGCCTATCCCAGCAGCTTTGGGCCATATGCGGAGAACACCCTGGACAGTGGCCAGTTAGTCGCAGGGCTGGCACATTTGAGACATACAGCGACAGACAACCATTCACTCTCACATTCATTCAGTAGGGACACTTTAGAGTTGTCAATTGACCTGTACATGCATGTCTTTGTGCGGTGAGGAGAAACCACGGTAACACGTGGAGGACTTGCAGACTCCTCACAGAAAGACTGGAGTCGGCCGAGGATGTTTGAGTTGGCCGGGTTTTAAACTCACAACCTTCTTGTTGTGCGGCAGAGGTGCTAACCACTGTGCCATGTGCACCCTTCCTCCATCCATGAAAACACAGCGATGGAAACACAGCGATGGAAACACAGCGACTTACATTTTGTGACTTTGTTATTGGAGCCAGCCCTCACATCCACATGAACTTCCTTGTCAGCAAATGATCCATGGGTCTACTAGTCTTCTACTTTCATCATTCATAGCATCTGTAAGCAAAACCAACCAATAAAAACATGATGTGTCGAGTGTGCTTCTCCTCCAGCCGTGCTCAGTTTGTCCTTTTTAGGAATCTGTAGAAGCAGGAAGTTATGGAACAAAAATAGATCCTTCCACTGAGATCCGTGAACCTTTCTATTTTTCCACGACAGAGAAACGCACAGTATTATTTTGAAGTGATAGTTTATATTTGACACAATGTACTTTAAAATGACAGTCCAGATTTAACTTCACCTCAACAGTGGCCAGGTTTCACTCCAGGTTTGGTAACCGCACAGCCGACACTGCAGCGTTAATAGAGGAGAAATGGGGGATGGGGTTATGGTGCGAAGGAGGGGATGTAAAAAGCGTGTGAGAAAGACGGGGAGAAAAGACAGACAGGACGACAGCGGAGGCAGAGGGAGCAGACCCTGTCACTGTGAATCAGCCTCACGATGCAGGTGAAGAGAGATAAATGTCAAAGGACTCTCGGCCAAATAAAACAACAACTCGCCTGCACTCATCCAGGCAGATCGAGTCAGCCTCAGCTCGGAGTGTGCTGGCCTCTGCTCCGAGGAGACGCGGTGCACAGAAATACATAGGAAGCAATGTAAACAGCAGAGAAAATGGACACAGAAGCGTCAGTCCGCGGATATGTACTTAACTGGGGATAAGAATTGAACTGCAGATGTTTGCTTTTTGTAAATGTGGAGCTAAATAAATGGCTGGTTCTATTTGCATCATTTAAAAAGTCTAAAAACATGTTTGTTAAACTGAATTCATGACAAATAGCTGCCTTGAAAATTTGTGGAAAGGTCAGAAGCAACCAAATAATTTGTGTGACTCCCAGCCGTTCTGTGTGTTGTAGCATGTTCTCCCCATGCCTGGGTTTGTGGCGGCTGCCAACAGTGAATAAAGGAAGAAAAGAAAAGAGAACAAAAAACTAAGATGGACTAAACCAAAACCCAGGTCGGAACCATACAGTGATACAAGTTTCTGATGTTGGATACACATGACCTATCTACGAGGAATATGTCTATGTTTTTTCACAATACTATAAATATAATATATCATATAATATTGTGTTTTAACCCACTGATACTCTTTACATTAAATCCTGTCCTACTGTTAATTTGTTTTGAGGTAGTTTTCCAGAGGTGATATCTTTCAGAACCTTCAGCTGAAAACCATGTTTTTGGATCAAATGGCAACTTGGACATACAGCTTTGAGAACATCTGACCAATTGGATCACATTATTTAAAACACCACCAATATATTTCATACACTTACTTTTGGCGAATCTCCTCCAGTCTGGCGCAGTATCGCTTATTTTCCATTCATACTGCATAAACAGAAGAAATGTGACTCTTTTTCTTGCTGTTTTAATTTAATCAATTACTTACAGGGTGTTGAAAGTAACTTTCCAATTTCTACAGTGATGTACAACTAAAACAATAACTTAAAACTGAGAGTTCAAGTTGCTAAAAGAATGTTCAGTGGATACAGAGGACTAGCTGTTCTATTTTCAGTTTTGTTAAAGGTCATTACATTACCTTCCATTGATACACCACAATAGATTCTGCTTTTCCTGTTTCTGTAGACCCTGGAGCTAAATGAAACTCCAAATCTTTAGCCTCTGTAATTATGTTGTCAAATTTAGTAAACTAAATTTTTGAAACTAATAAGATTGGATAAGTTCCTTAATATACTTTGTTCAGTTAATTTAGGGAATAATGAGTATATCTGTGCCATAAGAGTTTCTGATGTTTAAAATAGCAATTTCAAATAGCTTTCAAATTTCTTGAGTTTCTTATTATGGTGGCTACAAAAGCTCCTTTCCACTCTACACAATAATAATATATACCTGATTGTCTTCATGGGCATACAATTCTACTACCTTTTATTTAAAAGGGGCTTCAACAATCTGTTCTGGATGCTTCCTGGGGAGGTGTTCTGGAGACCCTGGGGAAGACCTTGATATTCCCCCAGAAAAGCTGAAGGAAGTGTCTGGGGAGGGGGTGTCTCTGTTTAGACTGCCCCCACGACCTAGCCCCGGGTAAGCGCAAGAAAATGGATGGATGGGCTTGGTCCCGACTGTCACACATTACTGTTTAGTCCGGATCAAATTTCCAGGTGTGAAAGCTCCAGTTGACTGGGGTTTAGACCAAACAGCTAGTCCCCAAAAGTGGTCTCAGCCTGGAACCAAGGCCTGGATAAATTTAAAAAAAAAAAAACAGTGTCAATTAAACAAATGCTGAAAAGCAAACAGAAGAAGTAAAAGGAAATATATCCCGGTCCTGAAGCCCATTCCAGAAGCTATAGGCCTGGGGCGGGGTACACGCAGCAATGGCCAGTTAGTTGCAAGGCTGACACTTAGAAACAGACACTGACAGACAACCATTCATCAATGGCTTTATGTTATTATGAAGTGCTTTGTCTTTATAAGAAGCCTGTCAATCATTCATACATTGTCTAAAACGCTGTGGATGAGATTTGGTTTAAATATGTCTGCTTCATTTACCTGGTCCCAAATTCAAATCCAAACTACGAGTTGTTGGTGTAACTAACCTGAGAAATAGTACCTGAGAAGGACAGCTATAAAAAGTGCAGGGAGATGCTCCAAAATGTGTTGTGGGTCCCATGTGTGTGGAGTGTGTCACAGCTGCAGCGTGACAGGTCCTCCTGCAGGCCCTATTCTCACAAACACCGCTTTTATTAACGCTCCCCCCAAAAATAACACAGAATGGAGCCAGGACTCTGGAGCCAAGTAGCTGTTGCTGGAATTTTTCTGGCCTCATTTGCATTAATAAAGAGGCTGTTCCTTGTCGGAATGTGTTTTATCCGGCTCAAAAAAAATCCCCGGGCGCTCCCTCTCCGCAGAGCGCCGGGAGAATCCGCCTGTCAGAGCCGACAAGACAAATGAATCCTGGTGTCAGCGCCGAGTGGCTCCGCGCTGACAGATTGAGAAGAACTGTCCCTTCGTCGACAGGCATGCTTCATTTTCAAATTAATAAATCTGAATAAAATATTTTAGCCTTCATTATGAGTGTTGCGGCGGTGACAGGGCTGGGATGGAGATGGTGGGGGTGGGTGGGGGGGCAGTGAAAACAGCTTGTGCCGAATCCACCTGGGCTTAGGCTGTGTGTATAATGTTTGCCTGTTTATGATGTGTAGGCGTGCACGCTTCCTGTGTCTTTATGCGGCGGCGTCCTGCATGCTTTTCCATTGATCCTCGGGAACAAACATTTTCAGCTCGTTCCCCCCACACACACCCCTTCCCCCATGCCGGGACAAACAAAAACAACTTGCAGCGGTTACAGTAGTGATAGATTCCTCACATGTTCTCCCCTCACACCTGTACAGCCATATGGAGACATGTCAGCACCACAAAGAGAACTTTTTAATAGCCGAGTTTTGCCAAATAACAAGAAGACATTTTTGAAATATGGCAAACAGGAACATTCTAATTAGGTGCATTTGCCTTACCTGCTCAGAGGTGAATAAAGTCTCCGGAGTAGTGACGTCATAGGCTGGAGGTGGAAGATGTGGCAAAAGTTTATCCTAAATGACATTACTTTTCATTAGCAGTTGGACAAAATAAAATACATATCCACATCTCTGTTTTCTCTCTTGTGCTTATGATACAGTTGGAATGGTAGCTCTTGTCTTGAGATGTATGGATAGGTTAGGCTGCTGTATTCATACCCATAGGTCAGTTAGGTTTGCAGTATAAGGAAGGAAGAGACGCATCCACACCTTTTAACAGCCATGCAAAGAAACAAATAAAATACGTACAAGAAAACAAGTATTTCAGTCACTTAATATGGAGTGCAACTAGCACCGCTGGGTTACTAGGGAATGACATTTTGTATTTTGAGTATATTCATTGGCATCGTATCACAAACTGCATTGTGTCGTACTCTGTGATTCCCATGTTCAACTTGTCATACACAATAAACAATACAAATACAAAAATGTACTAAATATATTTATTCATTTATCCATCTTCTAACACAAATTCCCATTGAGGGTCACAGAGAGTCTATCCCAACAGCCAGGGGCCTGAGGGGGTACAGCCTGGACAATGGCCAGTGAAACAGGGCTAACACTTCGATTCACTAAGGGGCCGTCCACACAGAGACGCGTATCACTGTATACGTACACATTTTCTATCGTATTGGCGTTTCGTCCACACGGATCCAGCGTTTTGGGAGACTGAATCCACTATTTTTTGAAACCGGGTCCTAAAGTGGATTTGCGGTTTCGTGTGTACAGCCAATCCGTATATTTTGTGAAACGATGATGTCATCACATCACGTGTCGGCTGCGTAACACGTAACAGCAACAACAATAATGGCGGACTACATGATTGTGTTTGTGCTGCAGAAGCTACTAAGCCTACTAGCTTTATTACAGCAAAATCTATTGTTTCTATGCAATTGTGGTGAGCAACAAGCGATAATGGTCAACACCATACGCCAGAAGGCGCAAGGTTATGCGCATGCTCAAAGTCTTCTTCTCTGTGTATAGTGTATATCTGTGGCAGAATTACAGCTCCCCATACTGGTCTGGCATATATACTACATCGTTTTCAGTCGGCTTCAGTGGTTTCGTGTGTACGCAGATATTTCTTACGACGCCGCCGTGTTTAAGGAATTTTTTTTTAGAACGAGAAAAAAAAGATCGGCTAGGGAATGCACCGGCTTCGTGTGGACTAGGCCTAAGGTAGATTTAGAATCACCACTTCACCTACACAGGATTACCTTTGGAGGGTGGGGGAGGAGAGCATCACAAATCACAACATAAGGCTACTGCATTCATGGGCAAATTCTCATCAAAAAAAATTTCATGTTACAGTATAACATGAAAACATGATCGTGATACACATTCACAATTTCAGTACTTTAAGGGTATGTTCACTTTTGTAGTTTGTTTAATATAGTTTGCATCAAAACAGAAAATAATACATTTACTTCGGACCCTAAACAAAAAGCAAAAAGTGTGCTATCTTGTTAACATTATTGTCAACAATGGCACCTAAAAATAGTAATGTCATTAAGGAGGATGAACTGGAAGGTTTAAAACACTGTACTTTTTAACTGTAGGAATTGCAAAAATTTAAACCCAACAAAAAATGTATAATAAAAAAAAAAAAAAAAAACTTTATGTGAGAGATTAAAGAACTAAAAAATAAAAATAAAAAATATTTTTAATAAATATACTAAAATTTAAAATTGTATTATAAAGGTAACAATTAATATTAATACTAATTTAATTAAATGTAATTATTTGATTTAAAAATACCTTAAATAATTATAAGAATTAATTAATACAGTACAGGGAGGACCGGGCTAAAATGGTGTTGTGGAATATTGCTGTCATGTTTATTTGTTCACCTTTTTGATATGTGCTTTGTTTTTTGTTGTTTTTTTCCTTTGTTTGGGAAAATAACTTATTACAATTGTTTTGTGTTTTTTTGTTTTGCTATAATATATGGATTATTAATTAAAATGTTAATAGGAGTAGGTTTACAAAAAAGTCTAAGACTTTATGTCAATGTTGAATGGAGGTGTTGTACTTTATTTTTGTTTGAATGACCCAAAAAAATTTAACTATAAAACAAAAACAAAAAACAAATGTGAGAGTGAATGGTTGTCTGTCAGTGTCTGTCCCTAAATGTTAGCCTTTCAACTAACTGGCCACTGTCCAGCATGTACCCCGCCTCAGGCCCAAAGCTGCTGGGATAGGCTCCAGTCACCCGTGACAGCTAACGGGACCAGGTGGAAGAAAATAAATGAATGAACAAATAAACACATTAGAACTCACATATTGCTCTAAATATTGGTCTCAAAGTTTAGAAAAGCAGGAAACAGCTGTTATTACAGCAGTTTAAAATTAACTTGTACAGAAGAACCATAAAAGCATAAAACACACAAAAACACATATTTACTTTTGTCAACATTTAACAATAAACCACATAGTACATAATGTCCCATGCTCATGGCTTTTAACCACAGTAGATCATGGGAAGTCTAAAAAAGTGTGAGGCATCAACCAGATCAGAGCAAAGAGTGTTTTACCCGTGAATGAACACACACATCTCCCGACGACACTTCTGCTCTAAGTAGATGTTGAGTGACAGATTGATGGGCTGAGAGACATAATTGCAGCAGATAACAAGAGCACAACTGGGGGAAGTATAAATATAACACACAGGACTCATAACTCTACAATATTTACCCTTCAGGAGCGTGGTGGGTTGCATCCTCTCACTCATTCTGGATGCAAAATTAATATGCAACAGCAAACACTAATATGCCCTTTGAGGAGGCCCGGTGTATTGTGTTCGAGACTTAGAGCTGTGGAAGTTGCCTGAGGGTAAACTCTGCTGAGGAAAAAAACAAAACAAAAACATAAAATACGGTCTCCTGCTTGGTAAATTGTAAAATATAAAATAAACTGTGCACCCTGTTATTTGTATTTTCTGCCGTTGTTCCTGTCACCTTTACAGAAAATTAGAAGCATTATATTGTAGTTTGATACCAAAAAACTATATTTTGTGTTTTACAATGCTTAAAGGGATAAATTGTGGTTGTAAAATACAGAAGTGGTAAATAGTTCAGATGCAAACTGAAATAGAGACAAGAGAGAACACATTTTAACCAATTAGTATGTTTCAAGGCAGAGTTTTCTCCAATTATGCCCACAGCTCAATTAAGCCCTTTAGATCTTTGGCCAAATTTTTTTTTTTTTGTTCTAATTTGATGGCAATTTATAGCATTACACCTTAATTTTAAAAAACAAACACATTGGTTGATTGTCATTTGCCAAAACTAAATTTTTTTGTGAACTATTATTTTGGTGGCTAATGCTAATTTGTAAACTTTTGTAACTAAAATGTTGTTATTTTTTAAGTTGTTTGTACTTGATCAAGCGGAGAGATGTTCACACAAACACTCACATTTATTCCATGTAAATCTTAACAGATTTTTTTTTCCTAGATGGAACATTCTTGTGTTTTTAAAATATGTTCTTTTAATGACTCCAGTTTAGTCTGTACATTGTATCTCTGCAGTTGGCTCGCTCTCCAGACACACTCTTTACAACTCAAACACTTCATATCCAACTCATATTTTTATGTATTCTGTTATCATGAGCCAAACGATCGGTGGTTTGTCTTTGCTGCCGAAGCCTCTCGATGGGAGTCATGTAGTCGTCATAAATTGAACTGACAGTCCACTACACAGCAGCGGTGTACACTGTAAAAACAAAGGGGTCTGTTCAGTGTCAGTGCACCTCTGGTCGTACACTTGTGATTTCTGGGAAACTGTGGACATTCGGCGAAAGCTACGCAGGAGCCATTTCAGGACGGTATGTCATTTCCTTTAATCAAGCACAAAAAAACACCAGCCAATTAATGTGCAGCAGCTGAAAGGTGTGTAATAATGACAGGCAGCACAAAGGGCTCTATGTTCCTCCTTGTGTAGGCCTTCAATATTTAAAGACGACGCCGTGTTTTTTCGGCAAGGCTCTGGCGATGAGTGTCAGTTAAACTTCATAAGCGTCAGCCGTCCCTGTGAACATCACATCATCAGACATGACATTTCATCAGCTAACGCAATAAATAATACAACACAGAGGGTGCAACTTGAACCGCAGGTGACAGCATCTGAGCAAATTGTCAACCCGTAATTTGCTTTTCTTATGTCTTCTGTCACATGTGATTACAGTTATCACCTGTGTTCATAGATTGGGCTTGAGTACAATAAGTCTATAGACATTTCAAGTGGATTATTGTCTTAGGTGCTCAGGTTACACACACAGAATGAGCTGAGGGCAAGTCCACACATGAATGGATATTTTGTAAACAAACATTTTCTTCTGCAGATGAATCATTTTTAAGTATTTAGTTACACTGGATATTACTGTATGGCGGTGTAAATTGTGCTACTCAGTGTTTTCCACTGGCTGGTGCGATTCCCGCTCTCCCCACAGTTCATACTGTCGTTGTGTCCTTGGGCAAGACACTTAACCCCCCTTGCCTCCAGTGGTGTTCCAGCTGTAACACTGGTGAATTAAAGATTAGTGTAATTTGCTTTAGATAAAAGCGTCTGCTAAATGAGTAAATGTAAATGTCATGACACAGGCACTTAATTATTTATTTATTTATTTAAGGAACAATACATATTGATCGACACACAAAACTGTGTATATGCCGGATTTAGCCAACATCATCAGGCACTCCCAGGACAGATGTTAAAAGTCAGGCTAAAACAAAAGGAATTCATTTGTATAATTACAAAACATTACAACAAATAGCACACAATTATACAATATATTCAACAGAAACATGACAGCCACAACAACCAGTCATCAAATACAAACAATCAGAATTCAGAGACCGAGATGGGACATAACACAAGGCAAGAGGCCAGCAGGGGGCAGAGAGAGGTAGAGTCAGTCCTAACAACGTTAGTTGTCAAAGATCCATTTCTTCAGCTGTCTCTTAAATGTGGGATAGGGGTTCAGATTTCTGATGATGAAGCTGTGATTCCATTCAGGAGCTGCAGAGACCATATTTGGGATATGGCGTTTGCAAGCATTTACATTTACATTTTTATTCATTTAGCTGACGCTTTTATCGAAAGGGACTTACATTGTTCTACAGTAATTACCAGTGTTAACACCACTGGAGGCAAGGTGGGTTAAGTGTCTTGCCCAAGGACACAACGACAGCATGAACTGTGGGGAGAGCAGGAATCGAACCACCTACCTTCCGGTTGAAGGACTGCTCTACCCACTGAGCTACTGCCGCCCCGCATGCATACAGAGAAACCTGGTTATTAAAATTCCTGTATATACATGACAAACAATAGTATCCCAGATTCTTTGTATGGGACAAATGACAAAGTAGCATAGCCTTCAGACGTTGCTTATTTACTACATTTCCAAAAACAGATAGACAAGAAATGTCCAAATTAACACTCAACTTTGTGAAGAATAAAGCAAAGAATAGTGGCTGTAGCAATAGTTAAAGGTCAATGAGACCAGTGCAACCCCTACCAGCAACATTAAACATGAAAGTGTCCTAGTGTTGGACAAAATGCAGTCTTTGTGAAATGTCAGTTGTTTTAGTAACAATCTGAAGTTTTGAAAGCACCTGCATCATTTTGTTGCTGTAAGAAAGTAGCTGCTCGCTCCGTGTTTGTTTTTCTGTGCATCCCTGGACTCAACTCGCACATGCTCAATTTCTTTTGGAGTTCTCCAGGTCGAGTATCCAGGTTTTTCAAAACCAGGGTAGTGGGTTCTTCTGGTTTCTGAAATCAGGATATGGTGTTTACATGCACAAAGACAAAAATATATCATATCCAGGAAACTCAATACATAAACTCACACAGTGTTGTCTGCATACATCTGTACAGAAACATCACTTCAAACAGAAGGAAGGTCACTGATGTAAAGTGAAAACAATAAAGGCCAAAGAATTGATCCTTGGGGAAGGCTGGTGGACAGAGTGAGGGCTGCAGATTGATAGAATTTGACATGTTGGGAGCATATAACCCGGTAAGAGTTGACCATTGCATTGTGAGAGAATGTAAAGGTGCTTGATTTTGTGATTTACTGTGTTGAGAGAGTATAATAATACTGTAGTTTGCCATGGACTGAGGATCTCCCCTTTGGAAAATTGGAACTATAACAGATGATTTCCAGAGGCTAGGGAACATGCTTTGATGAATAGAGTCTACCATTTGAAAGCCTGGAGATTGAACCCATAAGGCCTTTGAAGTGAGACTTAGTTTTATTTTTGAAACACTTTTTTCCTTTACTGTAATTGAGTTAAATTGGGTTGTTTAGCATCATTTGTAAATGGCCTGTAAAAGAGATTTTGCCAAATTACCTCACACCCTTGTATGAATGAAACACTTTACTTCTTCTAACATCTACGGTCTATTTTTCCCTTTTCCCTAGCAGAGCCGGGGTGTAACATATTATGGGCTCGTGCAGGATCTAAAGCAAGAATCATAACTCTGGACCCTCCGACAACCCTTGCATCTGAATGATCTTTTCTTGTATTACTGCTGCCAATGATATACTGATACCTATTGGGCTGACAAACAGCCATGTGTTTGTATCTTGTTGATGAAAATATTTGTCAAACAAAATCAGAAAAATATCTATTTACAAAGATGTTAGGCCTAAATGTCCTTCCAAAAAATCCCAATCGATTGCCATCCTTGCTCTGTCCAGACAGATAGAAATCACGTAAACAGAGCAGACAGGCAGTGACAGCGCTGTATTTGTGATCTCCTCCAGTGGACGGGGGTTGTTAGGGAGGAGAGCCAGAGACATGTGCCAACCCTAATGCCTCATGGCAACTCACACTCAGCTGATAAGACAATATTTCATGTGGGGTCAGGGCCAATAAGGGGCCTTTTCAGCAGCAGAGATGAATGGGGCCTGACTGCCATGATCAAAATTCCAGCTACATACATCCAGCTCTGGGATGTAAAACACAGACTGAACAGCACTAATAATCGTGCAAACAGCCTCAGACCGATGGAGAGGGAGGTGGATGTGCACTTGGTCTGATGTTGGGAGTGAGTGACAGGGATTGCTTTGTGTAGTTTGTGAAAAAAAGAACTGAAATCAACTGGGCCATCACTATGAAAACTGTGCATCAAAGTAAAATGTTTTTCAGTTTAATTCAAATAACTTTACTAATCCCCAAGGGGAAATTCAGTTCTTGGGTCTGTAATTAGCAGTCTTTCAATTTTTTTCATAAAATGAGAGGTGAAATCTTCTGGTCTATACTGATTTAATTCAACTGAGTGCCTGACTTTAGGTAATTTAGGATTTTTTTTCCACAGAGTAGGACCCTACCTTCTGCAAGTTGTGGAATTATACCATAAAATTGTTACAAGACATAATGATGATTTCTAAAATAATAAAATTGGGGAAAAAACTTTTGTAAAGTGTGGTTTGTAAAAAAAAGTGTACAATTTTACATAAAATTATAATGAATGTAGTTACCTGGGCAGTAGAATATTTGTTAAGATTTTATGCAAAAAATGGAATTACAAATTTGAAAATTATCTTATCTAAATGTATGGCCTCCCAAATATGATAATAAAATGTGTTTATTGACAGTTACAGTGTCCTTTGCTGTATTCTATGACCATTGTCCAATTTTCTTACAGTTACATATTTACATATACACAAACACACATTAACATAATTTCATTGTCAAAGCATGTTAATGTCAATTGAAATCATATAATTTCTGTTTCAAATCGAAGCCCTCTGTCTGTGTTCCTTAAAATCAAATCCACATGACAGCACAAAGACATATTTGTTAATGGTGTCATGAGAATTTTATGACCTAAAAATGGAGACATGAAAAGGTTGGCGTCTGATTAGATTATCCTTAGATTAGATTACGACTGCAATGTGACCCACTGTGGTATGGCACAACTGGCTTTTACAGTTGATGATAGATGAGTAGATTTATTTAAATATTCATTATTGTTGGCGACTTGCTGTTTGTCTGCACTGATGTATAAGAAGAGGAAGTAACAAACATTTACTTTGAGCATTAGTCTTTCTAAATAAATGTGTTTCCATGAACTGTTAGGAAATGCATGCTCTTTAAGTGAAACTCAAACGACAGAGACTTTGTGGGTTTTGCAGAATCCTGAGGGAAAAAAGATACAAACATTTAGGAGTTTTTTTTGTTCGATTGACTTCATTTTTGAATGCCACTCCAACTGTATGCGCTGGTTTTAAATCTGGCAGTGGGGATCATACCACAGCAGCAGGATCCATACGTCGTAGTCTGAAATAATGGCACATTTACCTGTTGTTTTCTGTCAAATTTTGCTATTACAGTTTTGTGTTCTTATAATCCGATACAAATATGTGTTCCCAGTTTGATATGTCTGAGTTCATTTAAAAAAACAGTTTGCACAATATTTAACAAACATTCACGAGCACAAGTGAAGTGTAATTGGTTCTAGGATAAAAAAAATATATACTTTTAGTAATTCCCATACACCTCCACCTGTCAGTTTAACAATTCAAATGCATTCTCATCACATCTGTTTTGATTCACTTATTTGACCCCATCTAGTTTTATTAGTTAATGTTTGCTACTCCCACAACTTATAATTGGAGTACACTTTATGGAAAGGGTTAAAGCTATAAAGAGATACAGTATGTGGAGCCACGCTGTGACCCGACGCTCTCCCAGGTATCTCCCCTGTGCAGGATTCTTATTCAACTTCAAACTGACAGTGTTTTTAATCTTTCCTTTGCTCTCACGCTGGAGATTGGGGAAACAAAAATCAATACGGTGTGGCAGGCGATCTTGAAGCCGGTGAATTACAAGGCTTGGACCCTGCTCGGCAGCCTTGAGCAGGGGGCCATGGGAGTTTCATCAGAGACCATGGGGAGGTCACGGGTTCAAGTTGAGAGCATAACCTCTCAAAGCAAGGTATTTACTGTCTGTGCTCCAAAATGAGCAATAAGTTCCACCCTGCGTCGGGGGATTTGGACTGTTCACTCTTCATTTTTCCAGCCCTCCTTCTTGACAGTGGTCCTAAGTCTCTGCATGGCTCCACTGTTGCATGATATAGTGTTCCAGAGCCGGTGATAATGTGCATGCTACAAATCTAAGCGCAGAACATATTGACACTTGGGTCTGTCATTATCAGTGAATCAAACTGCTGACATGCGTTTCAATCTGGGCTTTCTGGCAGCAAACCTGCGACATGGCCACAAATAAATCTAAGGTGCTACATGGGACATTCATCTGAACTCCACATGCTAGCAAAACGTAGCATTTTCTTTAGGAGCTTCCAGCTGATCTTTGCACAGACTAGGAGGCTGTTTATGCATTTTACAAAAATATTATCACTCCAAAAAACTGCAAACTTTTTCAATCTTTTGTTTTGTTGCGGCTGCAGCTCCTCTCTGAAAACAACAAAGTCATAGGCGCAACACACTTTCGCAAGCAATGTTTCTACTGAAGAGAGAGGAGCAGCGGTAGCAAAAAGAAAACCTACCCCCTACTGGTCTGGCAAATGTACTACATTGATTGGGATGACTGATTGTGTTGATAATATTGTCCTGTGAATGAAAATTGGCATAAATGTTGCGTTTTTCTGACCTGATCATTACAGAAATCAAAACTGGACAATAAAACATCTGAGTCTGACAAGAATCACTGTAATTCAAATTTGTCTTACCTAAGCTAACATATCTGGATAATTAGTCAAGCTAAGCTCACAAGGCTAGTTGGTCAAGCGTAAGAGAAAAGGTAAAAACAAATGCTAAAAACAGTAACACATATTTTTGGACCAATCAAAACACATAATTTATGCTATTTCTAATCAACTAGCTAGCTTGGATCCTAATGCTGAAATATCAAAGGGAAAAATCTTTGATTATCAAATTCCAAACCTTTACGGTGGCAAATTGGTCCAGTTGAACCCTTTAACCTAGTGTGTCTTCTTTAAATGTGAGCATAGCATTACTAAGCAGTGTGTATGAATGTATACAGTAATGTGTAATTATGCTTGTTGGGAGACACACAGGGCTAATAATGCTAAAGACAAAAAAAAAAACAAGAGTTCCGTTATTAAAAATATCACTGAAGACCAGACCACAGGTCTTTGTGCTATCTCAAACTATTTTCTTGATGGGCTCTTTTTTGGTAACTAAACAACTATTTCTTTGAGTGCTGTGTTCTGTTGAAGGTGTTGATGTTCCCCAGTAACATCAACACCTTCTGCGGACCTCACCATCTCTGTCCCATCCCCGGATTCACCAATGGGATTTCCAGATCACCTGGAAATGTTGGTAAAATCTGGAACTAAGTTGATACCCCTCACACCTAACTTGGCCAGGTCACGGGTTCTATCATCTCCATCTTGGCCAGAACAAATGAGACCCCCGATAGGTGTCCAATGCACCCCTGTCAGACCCCCTCCACCCCCTCCCAGACCAGCTCCTCCAAAAGCCTTGACTAGCATCAAGGCTACTATCAGCGATTAGGACACTGAGGGCCTCTGCTGTTCCAGGACTTTTTGTCATCATAAAATACTTATCAACCCGAGGCCCTGGGAGAGAACCCTCCCCCCCAGCTCCATAGCTACAGTCAGACGTCGCAGACTCGAGAAGAGAATAACACTTAGATTGTCTAATCAGACAAACCTGATTTAAATCCCCTGCAAACAGATAAAGTCTGGTCCTGCTCAAACAGACTTGAAACTTGCAGTGTTCAATGTCAGGTCTTTGGGAAAGAAATCTTTTTTAATTAATGATTTTATCATTTCAAATAAGCTTGATTTTATGTTTTTAACAGAAACATGGTTAGACAGCAAAACTGGAAATGCTGTCCTTATTGAATCCACCCCATCGAATTTCACATTTTTATCCAAAATGCGAAAAACAAAAAGGGTGGTGGTGTTTGTGCTATTTTTAGGGATAATATTCTTATCCAGAAACTATCACTTGGGGAGTTTTTATCATTTGAGTATGTGTCATTCCAAATGGAGTTGAGGTTTTCTCCATCTATTTTATATGTTGTTCTTTACAAACCACCTCAACAATGTCATGATTTTATTGATGAGTTTACTGAAATGCTTTTGGTTATCTGCACAGAATATGAACAAATAGTCATATCAGGTGATTTTAATGTGCATGTGGATAATGTTTCTGACAGAAATGCCAAAGAACTTTCTACTATTCTTGATACTTTTGGTCTTTGTCAGCATGTTAATGAGCCGACCCATAACAGAGGTCACACTCTGGACCTGGTCATTACAAAGGGTGTTCATATTTCAGAAGTTACTGTGATTGATGTTGCTCTGTCTGATCATTCTTGTGTCTTTTTCCATCTGTCCATGATTCCAAAAGCTGCTGCTGGACCTACAGTTGTTCAGAAGAGTCACATTAATGATAACACCAGGACACAGTTTATGGAGGCAATCAGGTTTGAAAATGCCTCATCAGGTCAAGTTGATGATTTGTTGAATTGTTATACTTCAGGTGTTTTAAATGTTATGGACGCCATTGCTCCTGTTAAGATTAAAGTGATGAAGAGGCAGAAGGCTCCGTGAAGCAATGTTCATTCTGTCGGGGCAAAGAAAAGGGAATGCCGAAAAGCCGTAAGAAAATGGTGTAAATTTAAACTCTTAATTCATTATGAGGTATACAAAGAAAATCTGCATGTTTTCAATCAAACTTTAAAAAAAGCAAGAGAAATATTCTTCTTAGAGCTCATCAACATCAGCAGTAACGACTCATGTGTCCTGTTTTCTACAGTGAACAGATTAACAAACCCTCCAACTCCATTTCCTCCAGAATTAGTTTCCAACACTAAATGCAATGCGATTGCATTGTTTTTTAACGACAAGGTTCAAGGCATTAAACATGCGATACAGTCCAAAGGGCAAACAACAACACTGCAGCCACACATTTACACCCATTAATGACAGAACAATTGAAAAAACTGTCTCCAGCCTGAGTTCATCCACCTGCTGCCTCGATGTTTTACCCACTAGATTTCTAAAATCAGTACAAAGCAGTTTGTTACCACAACTCACTGATATAGTCAATAATTCCTTACAGTTTGGAACATTTCCAATGGCCTTAAAAACTGCTGTCATCAAGCCTCTCCTAAAGAAGAGCAGTCTTGATGCTACAGTGCTCAACAACTATAGGCCCATATCAAACCTGCCATTTTTAGGAAAAGTCATCGAAAAAGTTGTATATCAGCAACTTAATGACTTTCTATTACTTAACAACTGCTTTGATCCTTTTCAGTCAGGTTTTAGGCCCCATCACAGACTGAGACTGCACTTATCAAAGTCACAAATGACATCCGTCTGAACACTGACGCAGGCAAAGTCTCTGTCTTAGTTCTGTTGGACTTGAGTGCTGCGTTTGATACAGTGGACCATGAAATCCTGTCACAAAGATTAGAGGAATGGATAGGTATCACTGGAACTGCTCCTAAATGGTTTCAGTCCTATCTTGAAGACAGGAAGTACTTTGTTTCTGTTGGAAACTGTGTATCAGACCAAATGGCCCTGACAAGTGGAGTTCCACAGGGGTCTATCTTGGGACCTCTATTATTCAATCTTTACATGCTTCCTTTAGGCCAGTTAATACACAGCTGTGGCATATCCTACCATAATTATGCAGATGACACTCAGATTTACATCTCACTCACAGCAGGTGAAAATGGATCGATCCATTCACTGTGTCACTGCATCGAACAGATTGATGTATAGATGCAAAATAATTTTCTCCAACTGAACAGAAACAAGACTGAAATAATTATCTTTGGACCACAGAAACAAAGAGAAAATGTCAGCACTCACCTCGAGTCTTTTTCTCTAAAATCTAAAAACCAGGTTAGAAATCTAGGGGTCATCATGGACTCAGATTTAAATTTCCAGAGTCACATTAAGTCAATTACATCATCTGCATTTTATCTCCTTAAAAACATTTCCAGAGTCAAAGGAATAATGTCTCAACCAGACTTAGAGAAACTTATTCATGCTTTTATCTCCAGCAGGTTAGATTACTGTAACGGCCTGCTCACTGGTCTCTCAAAACGAGGGTTAAGACAGCTGCAGCTTATTCAGAACACTGCTGCTCGGGTTCTAACTAACACCAGGAAGTACAACCACATCAGTCCAGTTTTAAAATCTCTGCACTGGCTTCCTGTTGCTCAGAGAATAGACTTTAAAACAGCACTGCTGGTTTACAAGTCTCTAAATGGTTTAGCACCAGAATATATTTCTGAAATGATAGTAGCTTATGAGCCTCCTCGGACTCTGAGAACATCTGGGACAGGCCTCCTGCTCGTGCCCAGAGTTAGAACTAAACAGGGTGAAGCAGCGTTTAAGTTTCATGCAGCAAAAACCTGGAACAACCTCCCAGATGAAGTAAAACAAGCCTCAACTTTAACAATGTTCAAGGGAGGTTAAAACCTTCCTTTTAGCTCCGCCTACACCACAACTTAAAATGTTTTTTTATCTGCACTCTTCTTCTTTTATAATGCTTTTAATCTTTCTTATGTTTCCAAATCTAAATCTTGTAAATTGTCTTTTATTTCTGTAAAGCACTTTGAGTTACCCAGTGTATGAATTGTGCTATAGAAATAAAATTGCCTTGCCTTGCCTTGCCTTCTAGGACAAGACTCAAATACTTTTTTTTGCATATATGAATCAATTGAGAGTATCCTTGCCTGTTTTTCTTGTATTCTTTTCAGTTTTGCATTAAAACTTTGGGACTATGTTCGTCACCTGCACTATACTTTCAATAGACCTTAAAAGTGCGGTCTTCTGTTAGCAGTGTGCAAAAGAAAACCTGCATGAACAGTTCTGTGGTTCTACATTGCATTGATTTCTTGAAACAAATCTCCTTACTGTAGGTGTTAGAAGCGTTTAACTGTGAGTTAATATTCTGCAGCGCTGTGATGCTGTAATCACACGTGGACGTTTTGAACCCCATTGATTAGCCATCTACAGCCCAACTGGGATCAAAACAGCTCATTTACAGCTTTGTCTCTGTGTCACCAACATCCACTCCTGATCAGGCAATAATCTCACTCAAAATATTGTTTTGTAAAGACTCTATTATCTTCAGACTCACGGTTTTAGAGTTAACTTTTTCCCCAGCAAAAATAATGCCTGATTAATTTCTGCTTCTAAGAGCAGCCTTAAGCACTCTGATCAATATGTGTGCAACTACCTGCCAATGCGGGGCTGACTGAGTAATTAGCCAATGTGCTCTGCTGGCCTGACGGGAGTAATGAAGTCACACAGGGAAAAAAAACTGCCAGCTCTTTTGATTCAATGAAGCTTGCCCTTGAAGCCAGCACTGTAGGCAATGTGCTGGCTTCAAACCCCTTTCAAATGTCCCAAACATTTTGTTGTTGAAATAATTTTTGACAGTGTGCCAAAGAGGTCACTGCCTTGAACCCAGTGGTGGCTGGTTAATATGGGGCCTGTCAGGATTGAGCAGTGCAAAGGAGGATGGTATTAAGTGATGCCAAATAATATACAGTGTATAATTTCAATTGTATATTAATATAATGTTTCTGGTTGGTACCTCTCAGTTATAAAATGAATAAATATACTCATCTGGTTTATCTTCAATATAAATAGTACATTTAATAATAATAGCTTGGATTTATATAGTGCTTTTTTAGATACTGAAAGTGCTTTACAGAGTCCATTATTCATTCATTCAACCTTTATTTAAATACTGAGAAATTATATTGACCAGCATTTTCAAGTCAAAAGTACAAACACAGTACAACAAAAAACAACACAGACAGTACTTTTATTTAAAAGAGTTACATTCAAAGTAAGCGTAGTCATCAATCAAAGATTTAAACTGGTGTAAGTATCCGCAGCTGAGACGCTAAAAACTGTTTTACCAAACTCTTTACAAGACCAGGGAGTTGTGTTATGTAGCGAGACATAGACCTCTGTAAGAAAGAACTATGGTATGTAGAAACGGTTCCATTTAAAAAGACACCAGTGCATATCCCTTCTTACTGACAGAGGGGTCCATCCTTTCAACTCATACAGGACACAATGATGGGAAGCATAGCTGGCATCAGTGATGAATCTTTGTGAAGAATGATAAACTGAGTCAAGCAGTGAAAGGGTGGAGACAGAAGCATGTCTCTAAATGACATCTACTAACAAGGTGTACCTAATAAAGTGGCCGGTGAGTGTAAACTCTGTGACTCTTTACACTGAGGTGGTACTACTGACCTGACCTATACCAGCTCTCAGAGGCTAGCTGTACTGCTGTTTCATAATCTGTTATTTCTGCCAAAATGATGGAAAAAATATAAAAAAGAGTGACAACTTATTTAGATTTAGTGTTTTTAAAAAGCCCTAAAAGCTGAGAATGCAGAATTAATAGTTTGTTAATAAAACTACATTGTTTCCAACCAAATGAACAACCATAAAATAAGAGGCAGCAAACTCAAGAGTGTGTATCTCTGTTTTTAGAATTCTTGAGCCCTGTTTTTGTTCTCCTCTGATTACATTTTTGAAAGTGAAATCAACAACAAAAGCTATGAAGGTATAGGCTAATATGAATATTCTATAAGATGCTCAGACATGCTTTACTATCACAACATAAATCACATTCATCCCCATTCGTTGACAGAAGAGAGACCCTTCATTTGCACAAATATTAATTCCAGCCAAGACTGAGGAGTGCTATAAATATCTGCGACCGGCTGATTGTGCTGGGAACATCAAACGGAGACAAACAATGTACTTTCTAAACAGTTTGTTCTGAGAAAATTATGACAGAAGTAAGTGACAGCTCTTGATGAACAGGAACATCCAAAGATCAGACAAGTTTTTATTGCATCAGAAATTAATTCTAAAAATGATACATCACTCAATGGTGTATTAAAAGCATTGAAGCATTTTTGATTTTCCCTGACAACAGAGTCTAATTAGACCAAACACATCTCTGTTTGTCTGACTGAAATAACTCAATTATAGAAACTCCAAACATCTGGCTGCACACTCGCACAATTGATTAGAGCACATTTTCCTCCAATGATTAAATAAGACAGTAATCGCTTTAGAGCCAGTTTTATCTCCATTACAAGTATGTGGAAGTCAAAAGACAGAGAACCTCGACTAATCCAATCAGCGCCGAAGACACGCTCCTCATTAAGTGCTGTTACACGTGAGGATGACAAATAATCAAATGCAAGTGTGTGCACAAAATAGCTTTGCCACACCACATCTTCACAGCTTCTCTCCTTGGTTTGTTTCTTCACTTCAGTGCCATCAGATTCTAAAGCTTATTAAGTTACTTCATGACAGATAACATTACAGAGTGCTTCAGCAATTACTGTATGTCTCTGGCAACACAATATACATGCCAGATGTGATGTAAACTTTTTTCAGCATTAGATTTTAAGAGTAGAAATAACAACATAACTTGAGGGAAAAGACCCAGCCTCAGTCTGACTGACACCTCCGACACTACTGTGGACTCCTTCCACTTCCTGGGTGCCACCATCAAGAAGCCACACCAGAGGATGTTTTATCCTGCAAGAGCTGAAGAAGTTCAACCTGCTGCTGAAGATGATGGTGCAGTTCTACATGGCCATCATCAAGTCCATCCTCACCCCCTCCATCACCGTGTGGCAGGCTGCTGCCACTACCACGAGACCCCTACTCGAATGCTTAAATGTCGTCAAGGTTTTCGGTGGCTCAAAATTTTTTAATCTGAATGAGGGCAAAACAGAAATAACTGTTTGGTCACATGAGCACCGCTCCCGACTTAAGCTCCAGCAGCCTTGGCGTTTTGATATGTAGAGATTTGAACGAGATCCTTAAGCAGATCAATGCAATTGTTAAATCAAGTTTTTTTTTTTAATGTTTAGCAAATTTTGAACATGTCATGCACACTTTTATTTTGACTTGTCTTAACTACTGTAGTGCTCTTTACACTGGGATTAATAAGAACACACTCTCACACTTATACATCACAACAGCTCCCACAGTTTTGAAGTTTGGCTTTTAACCGAACATGAGTAGCCTGAGCAGCTGTGACTAACTCTTTTCCTATTCTGTTCTGGTTCTGGTTGCAGCGTCAGCCATGTCGAATGTTTGGGACTAACCGCGCAAGCCGATTTACTTGTGTATGATGTGGCCAGCAACCCACACCTTGTTGCAGACCGCAAAACCGCCGGGGAAGGAATTCACTGTGAGAAAGGGACCAGACCGTTTGAAAAAAGGAAAACTGGTATACCAGGCTACAACATGCGTTGTGCGGTCCTACTAAACTTCGTGGATAAGTGGACTGGATATATTCACCTCACTTATTCTTTCCAAAACAAGAAGTAGATGAAGCTTGTTCGTTAACCTGAGTAAACCTGGCTCTTCTGCTTCTACAAGCTAAAGCAGATTGCATTTGAACTCCACCAGTACAGCTTTTATGACTTTATTGCTTGTGTGCAAAGTGCAAAAATAAAATACAAAAATACAAAGCAACAGACGTGAACTCACTTTGGTAAGTGTTGGTGCTAATTAACTCAGTTAGCTTTCATTAAAATCTACTGTAACTGTCCCTCTTTAGAGAGTCATCCAGTTGTGGGCATTATTGCAGTGTTTTTAGAAGCAGGTGCTATGTTTGTGGTCAGTATTAAAAAGCAAACGGGATTCTGCCTTTAAGCATTACAATGTTAAATAGACTTAATAAAAATAAATATCTGTATCATAATGCCCCACTAAAGAGAAGCACTGTAAAATAAATATCCAATAGTATATGTCCCACCACTAGTGCTTTGGCTTGGGGCTCTTACCTCCTGCCCCTAAAGCCATTCCCATCAGCCCATTACCACCAACAAAAGAGCGATGAAAGACAGTGCACATCTGCTGTAACAGCTAATTTCAGAACAAAGTGGAGAAAAACCTAATTGAAACTTTCTTCCAATGATTTGCTGCTTTATTTGAGGCTGGACTTTCCCATTGTCACAAAATCGATAGAGCCAAGATGGGGAGGGCCTAACTGGAGAGGGCTTTTGGCTTTTTGTGCCGTGTGCAGGCAAGTGAGAGCACCAGGGTTAAGTGATGTGCTTCTGACGCTGAGTGGGTCTGGGACACCCCATTCGCTCTGCAGCCCTCTGGAACTGGCGGCCTAATGGCAGGGCAAATCATTGGGGGGTGGGGGTGGGGGGGACTGACTGCTGGGATGTGAGTGTAAGTGTGTGTGCTCGTCTAATGTGCCGGTTTGTTTGTGCCTCTGCGCAGACACAGTCTCACATTGCGGTTTATAAAGCCACAGGCCACGGCGCATTGACCTCCTCAAATCAAAATTAAAAGGTGCGCCCTCACAACAACATCACCATTATTATTGTAATGGAGATGTTCCAGTCTGCCAGCTGCTGTCTGTGCACGTGCTCGTTTTAGTGTGGCCCTTTGTGGGCATCTGTCTGTGTGTGTCATGACCAGCCCTTTCTCTCTGTAGTACTTTAGTTAGGCTTAGATTAGTTAGCTTTAGTTATTTGGGTTTTGTTTAGTCCAGTTAGTAAGTTTTAGGGTTAGTTGAGCTATGTTAGTTAGTTATTTTAGGTTAGTTATATTTAGTTTAGTTGGGTTTACCATAGGGTTAGTAAAGTTGGGATTAGTTTTGTTTTGATGTAGTAGTTGTTTGTAAGGTTCAACTTAGGTTTGATTAGTTAAGTTTAGTGAGGCTGATAACGTTTAGTTAGGATATGTTCAACTCAATTAAATTGAGTTTAGTTAGGTTAATTCATTAGGCACTTTCATTTCACAGTTTCACAAGTTATTTTCCATAAGCCTACAAACATGAACTGTCCAGCTCTTTACCTGTAGCTGCTCCACTCCAGAGTCACTAAAGCAGTAAGACATGTAAAAAATTCTGAGGCTGTAGGTCTTTAAATGTGAAATCAAAAGATACGAAGCAAAGGAGCTGTATTTTACAACATTACCTGAGTCTGAAGTAGCTACACAGCTACAGAGTTACAATAGGATCTGATCAAATAGTAAAAAAAAATATTACACTAAAATTGTATATTTTCAGCTCTACTTCTGGAGTCCACTGTACACCATATGTACTATCTACTTACACTTTTGCTTTTCCACTGATATTTTTATTACTATAGTTCAATGTACAGATGAGCTGCTTTCCTGCCAACCGCCTCAATTATGTTTAGCTAAATCCTGGAGCTTTATATCTTAGTTTGCTTAGTTAGTTTAGTTTGGTTTAATTTAAACAAGCCACATATTGTTATACTTTAAACATAAAGCTTTAATATAGTTTTAGCTATGTTAGTATGTTTAGTTTAGTCCAGTTAAAATTAAATGGTTTTAATGTAGTTTAGGTGGTTTAAGTTAAGTTTGGTTTAAAGAACAAGCCACTTTGCAATATCACTGGTTTCTTAAGGACCCTGTAATCTTTCAGCCACAAACACTTCTTAAACACTGCATTGAGGTGGACATTCCAGTGAATGATAATAATTCATCTGATGAGTAAAGGACTAGTCAAAGGTTGGAGCAGAACAGGCCTAAGTAAAGGCTCTTAGGCAAATAGAGCAGCCATCGCCATTTGGGTAAGTAGGCAGCAATTACACATGAGCATGATTTAGGAGAATGCTGTCAGTGTGGTGAGAAGCCAGGACCTCCGCAGATGAAATGAAAATGGCCCATATAATGGCAGAAGTGACAAGGCGGCCACTTTGGATGGACTGACTATTACGGCATGTCAACACAGGCAAGAAAAAGAGCAAAACTATGAGGACGGCAATTAGAGAACATGAAGGAAAATGGATCAGGCTGGCGTTGGTGCTGAGGAGAATGTTACCGCGAAGGACTTCAGAGCAGGACTTAATGCGGTGATTTATCGAATTTGTCATCACAGACTTGTATGTTATAAATTTCCTGACTGCAGTAATAGCTATAATGAGGTCACCAACTGCACAGTGTCATCTCAGCACTTTGGGGGTCAGGCCCTGTATTGAGAGAGGTTAACCCCCTTACAGCATCAGCAATCATTAAGAGAGCGCATCCGTCACCAAACATTACCTTAATGTGAATGTCAGTCTGACTTTGGGCATGTCTATGTCTTGTAATGCCTCTTCATTGGGACGCTGTGATTGGATGAAGTGATCAGTTTATCCAAGGTCATCGCTCAAACTGTACAGTAAATACATCCCAGATATGAGCATCATCACCATCATCATCATTACCCACGCCACCATCATCATCATAATCATTATGTAAATAAGCTCTCAACACTTTGCAGTTTGGATCCCGGACAGCACAGCAGGTCCCGTCTAGCATTTGCATGTGCATATTTCAGTGTTTTCCTTAGAACACGCCGCAGCAATTAACAGAGGATTAATTGGCATCTTTATCTCATTAGGGCCGATCTGATCAGAGTATGATGAGGTTTCAGCGCCTGGCCATTTGTTTAAGCCGATTGTGGTAATTGCTGTCATTATTATGGGCTCCTTAACGTCATCCGAGGGCCTCGTTCCCCCCTTGCCTGGACCCCATAAAGCTCAGCCATGTGTCGCGGCTCAGTTTAGTTAACCCCTGGAAGGAGCGCATTGGAGCCGGCGTGTGGTTAACGGCCGAGCGGTGATTAGCTCTCGTGCATCAACCCATTAACACGTCAGCCCCCCCCCCCTCAAAGTCTGAAATGACTTTTGTGTGCACTCCTAATTACGACCCTACTTTCCCAAATAAAAACGTTACAAGTCCCGTGTGAGGAGAGACAGACATCAACAATCCTTGGTTAAGTATGTAGTAATATGTTTTATACAACCCTCGGGCCGCATTTGTCAATCCAGCAGTGATGTAAACGCTCTCTCACTATCTCTCTCTATATATATATGGTTCATAAATGACACACAAAACCATACATGTCACATTATAGACAAGGAAAAGATAAAAAAAACGGTTTCCGTAGAATAGTCAACATCTACCATATGTTTTACAGCAAACTTACCGTAATAAATATAGTTGATATCTAAAGCACGCTGTATCAAAAGACACTATTTGTGAAAGTGGGAGCTATTACTTCAACATGAACTCGGATCTATGACCCACGAGAGAGGGGAAGCAGAGGGACGGCCCCATATTGAGATATATTGCACAATAGAAACAGGGATGCATTGATCCCACTGAGTGCAAACTTTACACTGGCTGCTAAGTTCTCTAAAGGGAGCAATCAAATTTTACACGCTCGTAACTATTTCACCCCCCTCTAAATGTTAACAACTGTGCACTCATGCTATACAGCCCATCCCCATTGTTGATCTACCGCCGTGATGAGCCTCCTCTTCACGGATTTGTCGCAGAATAACCACCCGAGACTGTAGCGTGTAATGAGCTACGACCCGTGTGTCACCGTGACAGCCAGTGTCTTAAAACTAAATTCATAGGGCCAATATACAAGCCTCACAAGTCAATCATGTCCGGTGGGTGCCCTTAAACACACGTAGGAGAAAGATCTATCTGTCAAACTCTTTGAACAAGGGTCGTGCTGAGACGCCCAGGAGGCACTCTGATGGATTGTCTGCTCGGCTCCGCAGGAACTTTTGCATCATGGGAAGTCTGACATTTTGAAGTAGTAGAAAGCGTGACTGTTTCTGTACAATCAAATTTTCAATGCAGCCAAGAAACTTTTAAACCGTGAAATTGCAGATGTTTCCAAGAACAATGTCTTCATAACCTCTCTAAAAATAAAGATACTTTGAAGACATTTGAATTCAACATGATAATATGTTAAGACAACCTTTCAGGAAACATTTAGGTGTGACTTTTCTAGTTTGCAGAATTTTTAATTTGAAGTAACACTAGGATTTAAGATAAGGCGTCACCAATAAAGAGGCAGAGATTGTCGGAGTTGTGACAGCCCATTCCTCGTTTGACAGTGCCAGGCCCCACTTGTACCCACTCACCTATGCCTCTGAGCGCAAACAACGCTTTGATTCCCGCAAATTCCCCCAAAGTAACCCTCCACCTCAGCGCTAACAACAACAACGACGACGCCTTGTCTGCGCTAACACAATGTGAGCCGGCGTGTAGCCATCTGTACCTCCAGGGGAAGCTGCTTCGTTTTCAAAGAGCAACACGATCGGCATTATGGCATCTGAAAGACTCGCTCCGTGACTGCACAGAGCGAGTCACTCACATTAGCGCAGACTGACACACTCGGAGAAGGCACATCAACACCCACTGCAGACTTGAAACGCCTTTTGCCCTGTGGTTTAGGCTCTGATGTCACTGCTTCTGGTTGTCTTCACTTTGAGCGCGAGTCCTCGAGGAGCATCAAGACAGACAATGCCTACAGAAGACATGTAAATGGAAGGTTGTACTTTCCAAATTATGATTATTTATTGCTGGGCGATAGATTTTGTCTCATAAAGAGGAAGGGACCATGGGTTCAAGGTCGGCACCTACATTTGAAGGGATACTTTTGTATTTTGTAAATGTTGTTCCATGTGTGGTCCAGAAAGGTTGTTGAGAAAGGGTGTACACGCAGACCATAAACTGCTTGTACAAATATGTAGAACGTTTTTTGTTATAGTGTTATACCAGTTAGTTAGTTTTATAAAGGTCTTTTGACTAGCCCTATCAGTAGACATTCATAACCCAAAGCCTGGGTCATTGCTCCCGTCTGCCGCTCCAAACTAGGGTTACCTGCTTTTGGGTTACCTTTCCCCAAGTATTTCATAGCACCTTTACTATATACCAGTGGTGGCTTTGACTGCAATTTTGAGCATAAAACCATAATACAATTAAAACCTCAAAAGCCCCTAACCCCTTAGAGTACATTTTAGGTTTAAACTTGAATTCGGTATGGTGGAGAACTGTAGAGAAGGGTGACAAAAAACATGACCACATTAAGTAGCAGGGTAAATATTAGCATGGGCTACAGTCATTGAGAGCATAGGATAATAGAAGAAGGATGGGAGAAAGGTCTATTTCTCTTAAATATTGTTCACAAATCTGCCCAAATCTATGTTAGTAAGCACTTCTCCTTTACTGAGATAATCCATCCACCTCACAGGTGGGGCATATTAAGATTTTGATTATAGAGCATGATTATTGCACAAATGTGCCTTAGGCTGGCCACAATAAAAGGCCACTCTAAAGTGTGCAGTTTCACTGTATTGGGGAGGTCTGGGGGGTCTGAAAACCAGTCAGTATTTGGTGAGACCATTTGCCTCACGTAGTGCAACAAATCTTTACATAGAGTTGATCAAGTTGTTGATTGTGGCCTGTGGAATGCTGGTCCAGTCTGACAACACAGTGCAGTCCATGTTTCGGTCAAGACCCCGATGAGGACGACGAGCGCAGATGAGCTTCCCTGAGACGGTCTCTGACAGAAATTCTTTGGTTATGCAAACCAATTGTTGCAACAGCTGTCCGGGTGGCTGGTCTCAGAGGATCTTGGAGGTAAAGATGGATGTGGAGGTCCTGTGCTGTTGTGGTTACACGTGGCTTATGGTAGAGAAATGAACATTGTATTTACAGGTAACAGCACACACTCCTTCAAAATTTGCAACATCTGTGCCATTGTGCTGTGTGATAAAACTGTGCTGGGCACAGGGGTAAAGAGAAAAGTGTTGCGTTTTTGTTCAGTATAGTTTCGGAAATCCCTGGATGATTCAAGCTAAAAGATCATGTAGTCAGGCAAGATTTTTTAACTAGATGATGAGGACATAATTATGATAAAATATTTTCTCAATAGCTCATGCACAGTACAGTACATTTAAAATGAACATACACCTAACAGAAGATTCAGAACAAGTAATGAAAATACAGTGATTTGGAATATAAAGTGTGTGGAACAATTTGAAAATGTGTTTTTTAACATGTTCTCACTTATTTAGGTCATGGTATATAACGTTTAAGAGTCATACAGTACAGTAGCTCCCCTCCTGCTGTGTACCAGAAGGCAGCACTGCAGTCCATAATGTAGCCAATATTGCAGTCAATAAGCTTTGCGGGAAGCTTCAGGGTTTGTTCGCTCAATTACGGCTGAAGCTCTGCAAGGCACCGACAGTGAGTGCCTCTGATGCAGCAGAAATATTCATGTCAGCTCTGCCCTACAGAATCCAATAGGCCTGGCTGCCTTTGAGCTGAGACACATGAATAATCAGAGAGGGCGAGCGGAGGGGGATCCAACACCAGACAAGCTTTGGTGAAAGAAAAAAAGGGAGAAAAAAAGTGCACACGCGCAGCAGGCTCTTGCTCTGCAGGGTCTTTGATGTCCTTCTGCAGCAGAGTCTCGTACACAACAGCGCACAGGCTCTCCTCCCTCCGTTTGCCCGGCCTCTTTTCTTTTTATCTGCTTTACATGCCTTATCTGTACCCTTTGCTCTGGGGAGCCCCTGTCCCCTGTTACTTACCCCCCGTTTTCAGGCCAGGCTTTGATATCTGTCCGCAGAAAGATCAACAGTGTGCTTCGGATCCAGTTTTCCAGCTACGTTGATGAGGCCGGGTCTTTTCAACACTGCACTGACTCACATATTTGTTATTCATAGCCACCATCACTTCCCCAAAGCGCAAAGACATATGCATGTTGGGTTGACTTTATGATTCCTGTAAAAACATGAAAAATTAGCATACTGAGAGGGTTTGGGGTACAGTTCTGAACAGGAGGCAAAAAGTTTCTAACTAACTGTAAACACAAGACACAGAAACAACTGTATGGCAAAAATAGGATGTACCAAAGATCTTCACACTATCTTTCCACTCTGATTGCTGGGGATGTGTATATTGATATAAATGTAAATGTAAAAGTAAACAAGACAAGCAAAGGTTTGTGGTAGTCCAGAGGGATTTAATAAAAATGTTGTGCAACAGTGTGCTTCCTCTTCAAAGATTTTTAAACTGATGAGATTAACACACATCACTAAAGGCACAAAACTCACACTAAGGTAATGTGCACATGACTTTTACAGATACAAGGATTATACAAATGCAGGTAAAGTAAGACACACATACTGTTTGAATGTTGTGCAAAAATACAAAAAGGCTAAAGCTTCTTAGCAATAATAGTAAACAACACAGATGCCAACATTATATAAACGGCTAAATTGGGGCTTTTAACTGGTGTGTGGAAACAAATAAGTGAGAAATACAGTGGGGGTGTACCTTCTTAATGCAATTACTTATAAATCTATAGTCCATCAAAAACACAGCAATAGTTTTGACAAAAAAAATCACCTTGAGCAAATTTTTCTACAAACCACATTTCTATAAATACATTTGCATACTCAGGCCCATGCCCAGGTTATCTTGTGATATCCTTCACCCTGTGATCAGTGCCTGTAGTCCTGTAGTCCAACCAGCCTCACACCGTAACACTATACAGCTCCATATTACTACAATGTTCAAAGATTCTCTCTGGCCATGAACGCGAAAGCAGTCAGGCTCTTTCTCAGCAAAGGTTCTGCAAGCCTCCAGGCCTTCCATCACACTCGGCATGAATCATGGAAATGTCAAGCACAAAGTCTGCCACAGAAGTGCCACAGTAGAAAAACCGCCATACCACCGTGCAATATAGTGTCAGACCAGAACATGTCACCGTGATGTCGCTTAAATATATTCGGGTTGGGGTTTAACAAAGACAGCTGAGACTCTGGCCATTTCTGTGGCAGAACAAAGACTGGTCACTTAAAAAAACCTGTTGATGACGGCAGCAGTGATTAAAGGTGACACGATGTTCCTTTGCTCTCAGCATGGGCAGCCGGCACTAACCTTTATGCCATACCACCTTGAGGAAATGGGCTGGATTATGAAGGTGTAAACACGCTGCTATTTTTACTCTTCTCTCCTTTTGTCTCACCTATTATCTCTTTCTCCTTGTTAGACAAAATTGTTAATAAGCACTGGACAATAGGTTTCACAATATCCTCCAAAAGTATTGAGAGTCCAATGTGTAGTAAACATAGACAAGAATATACAGTATATCGAATTGATCGTCAAAACGCCAAAAAATTACAATATACAGTATTTTGTGTCTTAAATTAATTTCTTACAATTTCAGTCATTGACACTGACACAATATATTTTTCACATTTCACCATTTATGTGAATAAACGTCATGTAAATAATATATAATATATAATAATATATAAATAATAATATTATATATATATATATATATATATATATATATATATTAGTGTATTAGGGCAGCAGGATATTAGAAAAAATATGCGATAACTATCTGGAATATTGCAATAACGGTATGCAATATTTGAATACTTTTTGACAGAGTAAAAGTCCTGGTTTGTAAAATCTGAAGACAAAGCAGGAGCTAAATCAATATAAAGACTATAAAGACTAAACAGTTTTTAAACTTGGACTAAATGTAGGAATGAACCAGGTCTAAACCAGGCCTTTTTTATTTAGATGCATCACAGTTTGATTTAAAGCTCTGTTTGGTGGCAAAAAGTAAATGTCCATCACGTAAAAGTAATCAATGAAATTTTTATATATTATGTCTACGTCTTTGAAACTAATGGTCACTAGAAAGAAAATACGCTACATACAGTATTAGTATGTAAGAAGAAATGTTGTGTTCATTTTAATAGGTATTAATGGTTGCAGTTTTCTTGAAACAACTCTAAATTATTATTCTTTGTCAGTAGCTGGTCCCAAGGTTCACCACTATTGTCTCTGTTGTAGTTGTAGTTGTAACTGAAACATAGTTAAACTGAAAGAAGGAAAAACTTGGCTAGCATGGAGAGGCAAACTTCTGTATGGTGACAACAAATAAGCAAAGCATCAATTTTTGTTGTACGACAGCTTGCCAGCCACTGCAGCAGGTACAGTGTGCTATATGATTGCTCCTCCAACAGATGGATCAAAGATGTGCAGTGCACAGCAAATCTGGAACTCTTAATAATTCAGCAACTTCTTGTGTGACACTGACTGCAGTTTAGCTCCCTCTCAAACTGGGCACAGATGGAAAGGCAGACGCGTCTCTTACAGCAAACAGTACACTAACAGGAGAAGTCCCCAAAGAGAGCCGAGAAGATGTGAAATAGGTAAGGACAGACAGACTGCAGCACGAGCCCCCTGAGACCTCGGGAGACTGCTCCTCAGCTGTGTCTGTGCGCTGCTAACAGCTTGAGCTGCTGTGCCACATGCTGCCAGACACTTCCTCCTGTTCACCAGTTTCATTTGTGCTGAAATCACACTACAGCTACGTTCCTGTGGGTCTAAACAAGTGACCGAACCCAGAGCTGTGCGCGTCAACCCTGTCACTTTTACAAACTGCATGTGAAACAACACACAGGCCTTACATAGGGATTTCTTTCAGAGTAGGTAAAAACATCATGACAGCAATTTTAATGTTTCTACTAAATGATTTGTTCAGTAGTGGAGCCAGAAGAATCTTAATTTCCTCCATTATTTTGCAATGTTATATCACCCTCTTTTAAATTTGCACATAAAATCTGACAGGTGCGCTCTAGTGATAACATTTGTCTGAACTTAAAACTCAACCAGCCATTAAGTGACGCGTTAGACTTTATTACACTTTATATCTCATTTCAGTACTCTAGTACTCTAATTTTATGGTTGGTAATTAAGGATCATAAATGCTTGTGTATATACTAAATATATAAAAAAACAACAATATAAAATTCCCCCACATATTAAAGTTAATTGTGTCATATTATAAAATCTTGAGGCGAAAGAATTGATATAAACCAGTGGCCAATAATTTGGTAACTGTACATTTTATGTCTTTGATGCAGCGTTTTTAATCAGTTAGCACACTTTAGACTAACTGGGCTAACCTTTAACTATCAACTCACTGGCTCTGAATACACATACAGACAGAGCATCGGTCACAAGAGGGTGGGATGTTGTCAGTAGGCATCATCACACTCGACCAATGAGAGCATTAGGGACGGGCCTAAGCCTGCTGCAGTGCTCACATGAAACCATTGATTGTTTATATAGTGGATATAATCCCTATACTCTTATACAGCATATGGCGGCGGTGATAGAACCAAAGTTATTTGTAACCACTGCAAAGTTTAATATTCTTATCATTGGAGTACTTTGAATCTAAATGTTAACTTGCTGTTGTTTAGAAGTTATAATGTGCTGTTACAAGAGTATTTTGTTTTTTTAAAACAAAGATAAAACCTAATGCCCTGGCAGCTATATTTTATTTGATTACATTAATGTTTAAGTTGAGACTTACAAGAAATATTTTGAACTGCTACTGTGTAAAGGGAATACTGCTATTAAAAAGAAACTTATTTGTGTTTGCAAACTAAATATTTCTGTTCATATAGCAGTAGACTACTTTAGGTGTGCATTACACTACTTTTGAACTAACTGACTGAGAAACGTGTACAATTCAGAACCGAAAGGACATGTTCTTCCTGTGCTTGAGTGGGTATCCACTGGGTACTCCGGTTTCCCCCATTAATATCAAAAACATGCTAGGCACCCCTGGGCCCTGGATGTCAGGGTTCACGTCGGTTTATAGCCCTATAGTCTGTCTGTTTAGTTTCTGATGTTATGTTCTTTGAAGTTTTTTTAGTTAGTTATTGTATCTGATTTTGATTTCAATTTTGCATTTGAGTTCTGGTTTGTATTTTGAAATGTCTGTCTTTGCTTGACTTCCTGCCTTGTGTCTTTCCCTCCTGTGTGATTACCTGCCCTGCCCTAATATGTTTCACCTGTCCCTTGTTGTCTGTGTCTATATATACCTGTTTGTCTGTGTGCTCAGTGCCAGGTCGTTGTTGTTTGTGTGTCGTCTTCCTCAGTGTAAGCGCTGTGCTCCTTGTAATTCATGTCCTGGAGTCCCTGCCTGTTTTTTCTTGTATTTCGTCTCCTGAGTCCCTAGCTTGTCTTTTCTTGTATTTCTTACCCTGGATTGTTTATGCCCGGACCTTTATCCTGTCTACCGGATTTTGGTTTTGTTACTTGGACATTTTAAAAGAATACATTTTTTGTTGAACTCTTTACCTGTGTCTGGGGTTTTGCATTGGGGTCTTATTGCTCCTGGGCCATCGGCCATGACACTGGTCTACAAACCCAGTTGAACCTACCCCAGATATGTGTCTCCTATCCGGATAGACAAAACCTAACAGTCCCAGTCTGGGATAAATTGTATCCCGAAGCGGATTATCTCGTTGCGTTAACCCAGGGTTTTTCTGGAGAGACCGTTCATGTGAAACAGAAGTGGGACCTAAACAACCAATCACAGCGACATGTTGGAGAGAGACACTCCTGTAAAAAAAACAGCACCAGAGACTGAATGAACAGCAGATACTCACAAACAACAACAGAAGTGTGGAGTCTGTTTTAAATGCTGCATTAAAAGAAATATTACGGAGTCTATTAATCCGTTAATCTCAACCAGAATTCGCACTAGGCTTTCTCACTCTCCATCATTTTGACCGAGAGAATTGTACAATTTCTGTCCTTTTCTATTATTATTACCTGGCATTTTTAATTTTCACACTTTAATAATATTTATAATGGCTTTTCGTTTTACTTACATTTTAAGATATTTCAAGACGAGCATAGAGGACAGATTATTCGTTTTGTTTATGAACAACAGATACACAAAAAATGGAAGGATATTTTGTACTTGAATTTTAGAGAATGCAGTAATTTATATAATATGATTAGTGCTTTGTGGTCCACTGTTTCTAGAATTTGGCACAAGTTAATTGCCATATTTCCTGACAGACTTAATTTTTTAATTAAGTGGCCAGAGCGACATTTACAGTGTCATTTAGGCAAGCATTCAGATATGGTGTTTTCATTGACTATTTTGAAGTATATATTGAGAGTCCTTTAACTTTGCTTGCCAGAGCACAAACATGGTCAAACTATAAGCATTAGCACACTATTGCTTATTGGAGTTGTTCCACAAGGGTACGTCTCTTACATATCATCTGCTTGGGGAGGAAGAGTTAGTGATGAGCAAATTACTGAAGACAGTGACCTTCTAAAAATTGCTACCTGGAGACATTGTTCTAGCAGACCGTGGTTTCAGTGTTGGGGTAGTGTGGGATTCTTCTGTGCAACAGACACCTGCATTCAGTAAAGGGAAAGATCAGTTGTCAGGTTTTGAGGTGGGGCAAACCAGAAAAATAGCAAATGTGCCTATATATGTTGAAAGGGTGATTAGTAAGAAGGAAATGTCAGATTCTGACAGTAGGGCCATGCCCATTAAACACATGACATTGATTGATAATAGGAGTTATTTACTGTGCTTTGTCAAATCTATCAGAGTCTGTGGTCCCACTGGAGTAAGCAAAAACAAACTTCAGATCAGTATTAATGAAATGACTTACTGTCTAAAAACATGCCCAGTTAGCCTAAAGTACAGCTATCCTTTCACAACAACATCAGTGCAGTCACATGAAAGAAGAGCAGTGCTGTGGTTTTGGTTTAATCTAGCTCTGATTTTTAATTACATGTTTACAATACATTTTACAAAATGTATTTTTTTTTATTATGAGAAACTAGAAATACCTGTGGTATAATGTAATTTCTTGTATTGTTTTATTTTGAGCTAGTGAGAAAAATAAATTAAATTGTATTATAATATTATATAATATAGCATTGTGTACAGTGCTCACTTAAAAAATCCAAATGCCTACATAGACACACATACATACACACATACCTACACATTTTAATATTATATTACACATGTACACATGCCTATTTACTAGCTCAAAAGAGAGTGGGAAGAAGAAGAACTTATTTACTTACACACAAACTTTATTCCAAATATTCCACCATATGTTTTCAGCAATTTACAGTTTATAACAATTTGTATAATTATTACAATTAATAATAATGACAAATTATAATACCCCATTGCATTACGTATGGCTCAACAACTTGTAATAATAACCTGTTTTGTAACTTTTATGGCTGTTTCTCAGCTCTGTACCGTGACATTATCATGTTTATACATCGATTTAAATTTATGAATACTAATGCTTGTGTAATGATTGTTCCCAGACTGTTCCACATTTTGACACTGCACACAGACACAAAAACTTCTCCTGGTCTTACAGCATTTACTTTAAAGTTACATAGTCCCTTAAGTTGATACCCTCTCTCCTCTCTCTCTCCGACAGAATAGTTTTTATATATTTTCTGGCAGAACATTATTGTTTGCCCTGTTACATTGTTTGTGCAGTGGCATGTTGTACAAGTACAAGATCATTAAATTTTTTTATAATCAGGCCTTATGAATTACCTTTATTGCTCTTTATATATGTATGTATGTATATATATATATATATATATATATATATATATATATATATATATATATATATATATAAATATATATATATATATATATATATATATATATATATATAAAGAGCAATAAAAACCCAGTAGATAAGATATAGTAGTACCAGGGAACAATAAAGTATACATAGTGAACTGTTATCCAGAAATTGTTTAATTTGGTTTATCTTGAGATGATATTTTCATATTTTGATATTTTGTTCTCAATGTGCCTGTTGTGTGGTCTCCAACTGAGTCATCTGTTATTACCCTTAAAATTCCCCTAATTGGTTTCAGTTTTAAATTATTATTGTCGTTAAACATCTGACTGACAAAATATGATTGAATAAGGTGCTTTAGCTGATGTTAGTTGTTTTAATGTGTAAGTCACGTCATTGAGTTATTTTGTAATTTGCTGTCCCAACACCTCTAGAAGTATACAGTCTCTGGCCAGCCGAGAGACATTGTCCATCCAATGTGTCCCACATGTTTCCCAGGGTCTCCTCCTGGTGGGACGCGCCTGGAACACACCCACATCTCGGACAGCCTGTGTGTGGCTAAATAAACAGTAAACTGCAGTATTCATTTTGGATGAACTGTCCCTTGACTGTGAAACCAGGCAATGGTTTCACAAAAAAAAAAAAAATATATATATATATATATATATATATATATATATATATATATTAATTAATAACTTTCTACAGTATAGTGAAATAAAAATGTGTTCTTACACATTAAACTTTTTTTTAATCATGTTTTAAATTAAATGACAAACCCATCAGGTGAGGCTCCCATGTGTGGCCTTTAAAACAGCACTGCTGTAGTTAAGTCTCTTAATGGTTTAGCACCAGAATATATTTCTGACATGCTAGTTCCTTGCCAACAGCCACTTGGGATTCAGCCACAGACCACTTTCCAAACAGGAAAACCCTCCATGCTCCAGACCCAGGGCCGCCGCTCCCACCATGCGCATCACGCACTGTGCTTCAGAGTGCTTCAGAGGGCACCGCACTGATCCTGCTATGATTGAATAACATAAAATAATTTTGCGCAGCTGTAACTGTTTCAAATAAATGCACAGCACATACAGCTGATAAAAAAGATTTGAAACTTTCTTGTGTTCAGTTCAAACATTAAGGTGCGTGGAATTACGTCGAGGTGGTTAGAGGACTAAAGTACATAAAACCACGATCTCGGAGAAGAACAGGAAAAAAAAAAATATTTATTACTATCTATTACTAGATTTTCCGACCTCTCCTTTAAGCCGGCCTAATAACATCAGAATGAGGTATTATCCTCCTCTAACTGAGTTAGTGACGAGAGTGAGAGGAATCATTCAGAAATGTGAAGAGACTGCAAAGAGGAAGTTGTCTGAGTAAAATGCCTTCAAACTTGTCAATTCTTTATAATTGCTTGTTTGTTTGTGCTTCATCTGTGCCTCTGTCTCTGTTCTCCCTCCTCTGTTCCTCACACAACACCCAACTGATCTCAGATCTGCTGCTCGAGTCTGTTTGGCTGTGACTCGACAGAGGCCTCAGCACACGAGTTTATGAGACCAATTGTGGAGATGCAGGTATATTTACAGTTTAATCCGTACAATTAGCTGCTGCATTAATGAATAACAAACTAAGAGACAGAGTGAGAACATATGTTAGACAGAAATGTTGGTGAAGTCTGAGTGTGGACAGACTACAGTCTTAATGAAGAAACTCAAAAGTAGAAAAGGTACGTTGCACACAGCTTTTTCTCAGAGCTTAGATCTCTGTAGTTTTATGTTTTAAACACAAATGTGAGTGTGAGAGGTTTACAAAGAAATTCTGTTCAGGGCTAGCCCTGTCCTCTTCCTTCTGCCTCATGTTTGCATCTGTAACTATAAAAAGCACCATAGAAACCATAAACAATCTGAATGGTAATATGAATGGTAAATATTTAGTTTATTAATGGTAAATATTTAGTGTTAAATATTGAAACAGAATGGATAATTTTTTTAACTCAACATTTTTACATTTCAATGTTTAAATCCGATATACTTAACCCTACCCTTGGTTACCTTCATACCTACAACAAGTGAGACTGTCTGGAGGCCATATTGGATTCAGAGAAAATTTACTTGCAATTACAATGACTGACCAATGAATAAACCTCATTGGAGTTGTGCAGCAGAGAGCACTGTAGAGGGTGATATGCAGTTCTACCACAGAAACCACTGTATCTAGGATAAAATGACTTTTAAAGCAGAACTAAGATTTGCAGAGCTCTCATCCAGCTTCCTTCAGTGATTAGTAAATACTCCTAGCGCGGCTGTGGACAACAACACTCACCAGTGTACTAGTTTTGCAAAAAGAAAGCAAATACAATATAAGAATCCTCAATGGAGGTGGGTAATTGAAATTGTCTTGTAAAGTCATTATATATAGATTGTTGGTTTGTTTTATTCACTGTAAACAAAAATGTCAAATATAAAAAAACTTATTAATATTATATTCTCTCGCTTTATTATTTTGGCGTCTAATATATTGAATTGAAATCAATTTAATTGCTTTGGCCTTGTGAAATCTTGCATTGGGTCTAAACTAAGCTAAGATGACACTGTGCAAACACTCCTCACCCCATAGAAACATAAAACTAAATAAATGTCACATAACAGTAGAGATATCTAAAGAACATAAAATAACAATAGATCTAATGGAAATAGGAAGAATATAAAGTTTTTAGGCAAATTATCTTTCAAGTTTAACAACATAAAAGACACGTCTATATCGGGTTTTGAGTCTTGGCCAAGGTTGACTCAAGATTGAGCTCTCTCTCTCAGTCTAACTGGTGTTTTCTCGTCCTAGAAACCATAGTAACTAGCTAATGAATTAACTTTTAGTAAAGCTATCATGCTAAATACTAAATCTAGATGTGTCCTTAAACAGGAAGTTAACCAATGACTGAGCACACGGTCTGCCAAACAAGTCGGCTGTGTTTTGGCTGATCTGCAGATTATCCAAAGTGTTCCTGGGGAGACTAAAGGGCTTTACTGTTATCAAAGCCTGCCACTGACATGAAGTGGAGCTGGGGAGGAACACGGCTCTCAGCTGGAGGTTTTTACATAGATCTATGTGATTTTAGACAACTGACTTCAAATGATTAAACCCTACTCTTAAGTATCTTTTCTGGTGGAGCACAATGGTAGGTTATAGGTTTTCTCAAAACGGGTCAGACATTTATTGGCAGTACAACTCATAATTTGTAATTTAAAAACCTTGCCTTTGCTGTCTATACTGTACTAAACACTAGCATAACTTCTGGCATTAGGGACAGATTTATAATGTTGCACAATTTTGTGTGAGCCTTTCTATTGGTATATTTATTAAATTGCACTGGGGTTTTAAACCACATAGTCATTATTAACTGTAGGAACTCTATTAACTCTATTGGATTGTTACCTGGACGCAGAATCTCTACACACATCGCAAAGTCATGCAACTTAAAACAGTGCAGGCAGCACATGAAGCACAGACAAAAAAAACTGAAGTTATTTTCAATACTCTTCTCTCCAGTTTCTGAGCTGTTATATAGGAATGTCCAAATACAAAAGAAATAAGGCCAATTTCACTTGTGTTGACACTTTTCCTGCACTAAAGAGCAGTGGCAGCTGGTCAATACAGGGCACTGGGACACTGCCCATTCAAGTTTGAGGAATACAAAGAAGTACGACCCACTTAAACAAAGCATAGCACCCTAGTAAATGTGGCCCTAAAGACTATAAATCATAAACCCGAAAGTCCCTGAATGCATGAATCATAAACAGTCTTTTACTGCTTATTGTTGAACTTGAAAATGTGAGTTTCTCACAGCAATACCAAGGAGGGTTTAATGTTTTCCTTTTTTAATTTATGGAATTTAGTATTGAATTCAAATAAATATCCTATCTCAAATAGAAGAACCTGGATGACGTTACTGTTTGCATAGCAGGTGATGACACAACCGTCCTCAGACCATGCCACGCCAACTCGACCTGTGCCATACCACACAGTGAATATGTGTTGAGTTAGTATTAGCCTATGTGAGCAATGTTCAAAAATGTATCATTAGCAAGACTCATGAATGCTTTTTGTGCTACTGCAGGGAGACGGCAGACTGCTCAGTGCCTTTTGGCAAGTGGAGAAACTTCCGCACAACTTGGCACAGCTCCTTGAAGACCTCTGAAAACCTCTGGCAGTGTTTGAGTCACACACATACACACTTCATCAGGATAACTTCCACTTCAGCTGGTAAGGTGGACTGCCTGCTCGCTCGTCGTCTCTCTCACACTTACATTTTTCTTTCCGATTCCACTCGTTCTTTTTCTCACTGCCTATCTCTGGGACATCCCTGGGGCACCAGTAGTTGTTAGTGTCTCACTGTGGAGGTGGCGGTGGGGGCCACAGAGCACCATGGTCTCATTACCTCCACTCGCTCCCCCCGCAGCCCGCAGTCGAGGGGTGGCGGACAGAGCCTGATTCGTTTTGATGTTGCGCACATAACGAGGCTCCCTAGTGTTACTCCCCGTCCCCCAGCGGCGCCTGGGGGACCCTGACGCACACGCACCGAGCTGCGGCTGCATGAGCGCCGAGCCGCGTTGTCCCCAACAAAACCCCACAAAGGTCAGGGAGTCAGAACTGCCGAATTTCTGTGTCCTCGGGGCTTTTCTCATTAGCGAGCCAGAGTGGGCGGATCTTCAGTGTCAATCAGGCAAGACTCTGAGGAGATCTCAGCAGGATAAAGAGAACAAAACCACACTGCACCACTCTGCACTGTCCCTCAACAAAGCAGCCAGAATATAGTTAGGAACTGTAAGTGAACAAGTAGATTTTGGGACTTAGGTTTAACACTTAAATGTCTTTAACTGAATTATAGTACATTGTTAAAATATTTTCTATAAAGCTATTGAATGTCTCTTTAGACAGTGAGTCACATCTTTTGACAGAAGGACTGTATCAAGTGCCAGGCAGCAGTGAGAGAAACACAGCTGTAGATCCACTGCTACAAGCAACTGTGAGCGATCTGAACTTTTCAATCAATTTAGCCTCATTGGCGGAATCTGGCCCGAAGACATTCGGAGAGACATTTTTTTAATTACACTTCTGGGCTGGTCTGCAATTATTATGCCTTGCAAACTATTTGGTAATCTGTGGCTCAATTTACTCAACATGGCAACAAAAAGTACCAGCTCTATATAAATGAAATTAAAATCTGTGGTTTTGTTTAAGTCTTGGTTTAGTCCAAGCCTAGCCTTGCATTTAGTCTGGTTTAATTCCCAGTTTAGCTCTGCTGTAATGCTGGCGTTAGTCCTACATTTAGTTCTCAGAAGGAAAGGCCCAAAAAAGGCAGACAAATAAAATTAGACAAAGGTCTCTAGTAGTCCAGATTTGACAGTTGGGCTGTGTCCAAATGCACTCCCTAGTCCCTAAACCCAGTTTTGGGTGCTACTGCTGTTTTTCTGTTGCTGTTAGTCACGTGACCCTAGCATACAGCTAAATCCTGCTGATAATGGACTTTTGTAATAAATCACAAGACTTGTGGTGCTAACAGATAAAACAAAGGTTGAGCACACTATGTCCAACACTATAGTCCAACTATGTTCAATGTTCGGCACATTTTACAGTTGTTTAGAAAGTAGCCTGTTGTTAGCAGCAAGTTAAAGCAGAGCTAACATCATGAGCAACAATTTGTTGGAGTTTCACAAGCTTCTCCCCTGATCAGGTGAGCTTTAATAATGAGCTATTCTTGTATTACTACTGTAGTTTTATTAATTCAAATTAAACACATATTCTATAGGACTCTACCCAAAACCTGGTTTGTTAAATGAAGGTAGAGCTGTAAAGGTATCATCAACAAAGAAATTATGATATAAATATAGAAGATCGAATTATCCCTCATTCTTCTGTTGATATGATAGGTCCACAGTTCAGCTAAATAAGCAGGGAAAATAAAATAGTTTTGGATTATTTGCATGCATTTAGTCTTTGCAGTAAGATATTGTAGGTTGTATGTTAGAGGAATTATTATTACTTCTACATAACCGTCCCCCCAACCCTCCTAAGGGTCATGTGACCTTTGACCAACACGCCAAGGCACATGGCCCAAGGGAAGCACCGGTGGTGCTTAAAAAACTGACCACAAAAAGACAGGCATCGAATTTGGTGAGTACTAGAAAGAATATCAGTACTCGTACTCAGTTCTTCAAAAATTCCTAACCTTAATGTAGTAAATAAAAGCAGTCTTTTGAACCCAGCCACATCAAGTTGAACGCCTCTATCCCCTCACGCTGACTTCCTCCCCTCGCTCCGTCACACATATCCCACACTTAATCTCCACGGCTTGGCCCGCAGCCTGACAGTTAGCTTGATAAGGTATCTGCGTTTTCCATGATTGTGTCTGGGAGTATGTACACGTGTAGGGCTTTAGCAGCGCACTGTGTCTGCCTCACTAACGGCTGCAGCCTAATACCACCTGATTGGCGGCTGTGCTCCCAGTCTGCCACCCTCTCGGCTGCCTCTTCTCCCGGCTCCGTTGTTTGCTCTCTGGAATAATCTAATAGGCACATCACGCCTGAGATGGTTCCAGCCTAATATTCTCCCTCAAAGGCGTCGCTGGGATGGAGCTGGGAGTAAAAGCCAGCCGACTGTCTCGAGTATTCAGAACAATGAATTCAACCGGAGCTGTAGGCATAGGAAACTAAGAGCTTGTGAAAATATTACAATAATTAAACTGTTTAAAAGATGAAAATAATTCTACACTTTATGTTGAATATATCTTGTTTTTCTGACCGTGGCTTCTGAGAATAAAATTTAATTAAAAGTAGACGGTTAATGGGTAAATAAAAAAATGTGTAGATTATATTTCATGACGAGGTCACATCTCATCATCTTGTGATAAAATGTGACACTTTATCAGATAAATTCCATGCGTTGAGCCACAGGTTTCCCTAAACAGCAGAATAATGTCAAACAGTTCTTGAACAGACAGGACATTTTTAGTTTACAGGTGTACTAAATGTGAAATAATCCATAATATACTTTTGATTACTGCCAACAGGTGCAATAAAACTGAATTCATTGGTTTTAAGGAAACATCATATGATGGGAGTAAATGCATTGAAAACATTGAATAACACTCCTGTTGCAAAACTATGTCCATTTTTTTTTTATTGTTTAACTTTTTAGTGTATGCTGACCTGGATGAGCGAGAACCCCTGCAAGCACAAACTTCTGTTCAAGGTCATAAATGCGGGATGAAAAATGCTAATAACTAGTCTAAGTCATTTGAAACTGTGGAACCTTCCAAGAAGAAAATGATGGTAGCCTACATGGTAAACATATTTTGCAGCTGCACTTTTGTGACTGTGTCTGTTCCAAGTCCAGCAGCACCACCTGCCTTCCCAAGGCCTTAATCTAACGCTTTTAGAAAAATTATTTGATTGTTTAAAAGGATTAACTTGAAGATAAATGCTGCTTTCATGTGGTCCTTAGGCTTTTCATGTGCCAAATTTATTACCACAAAAATGGTTGTAAAAAATACACATGAACGCCAACTCAGTTTGGGAAAATGATTTTGTTGACTTTCCTACTTGAACATGAACATATGCGTGAACATGAAAAAGTTATTTTTTAATATGTGTGTTGCAGAAATAGGTTTACCACCTGGACTAGCTAGAAAAAGTGTGCAGTCAAGTACATAATATAAAGCTATACTTGTTTTTCACAATATAAGGTTTAATTTAATTAATATAAAAGAATGGTAGCATTAAATCTGACTTGATACAAAATAGTAATTGGGTCTGTCTGTCATCACAGCATCTTGATTCCTCTGGGATGCTTTGTTTACTCATCCTTCATTGCATTAATGCTTTTACTCTGCTTTATAGCTTTATACCATTAGCTTTGAAGTCTGGAGTTTACATTCACATGCCATAAAACAGCCAACAGAGCCATTAATAAGGCTTTTCTGAAGGGTTCTCACGGATGAGATCTTCTGTAAAGTCAGAGGAACTACATCCACCAAATTTGAGGCCTGTATTTGGAAACTCTTTGTGGAAGCCAGTTCTCAATAAGGTTACCAAACAGCTTGTCTAATTGTCTCTTTCTCACTTCTACTTTCTGTTTGGTATGTTTCCCCTATACAGCCGCTTCAGCACTACTGTGACTGGCTCCTTTGTGCCTGTTCCATCAGATACAGAGGAGTCTAAAGAAGAGGTCTCCCTCAGCCAACAGAATGAGGCTCTGCAGACGGACGCATGGACACGTGGACAGACGCACAGCACACACTCACCATTTTTGAGTCTGATCACTATCTGACACAGGAAAGAAGGCAGCAGAGGAAAGCAATCAGTACAGCAACCAATTCTCCCCTTTCCTCCTGCGCCAGCGTTTTTATCACTGCAAATATTATCTGCAACTGATCCACAGATATTATCCTAGAGGCTGAGGACAGAACACGTCTGGGATCAAATCAAACACCATCTACACAAGACGCATCCGGATAAATCAGCGCGGGAGTGTCGGTATTCACCAGCCAAAAACTACAGCACATTTAAAACAGGAACAGAACACTTTTAAGAGCTTCCCAGTTTATTATCAGTTTGTGACATGTGACAATTGTTAGTGTCATGGATTATTGCTGCAGTTATAAATTCAGTGTAATGCATGTTTTACCAATATTAAACAAGAAGTATGCAGGTTTATCATTCTTGTAAAAAAAACAAACACACAAAAAACGTTTAATCTGAAGCTAACAGCATATTGTAACAGGAATCCTCTCAGGTGCTCGCTTTGGGAAAAAGGTGCACTGCCATTGGTTGACACCGCCATAGACTGCTTGTCAATTTTAAAATTTTGGCTGCCAATAAAAAAAAAAGAGAAAGTTTTTATTCAGCAATAAATATGTCTTTTTACAGGAAAGGGAAAAAGAAAAGGAGGCAACATGAAACGAGGATAAATATTGGCAATTCAATCAGGTAATGTTTAACGACCCTAGGCTGCTGTTGGAGGAGAGGGGTATATAAAATCAGGTAGTGCCACTTCATGTTAAAAAATTTACATTAAAATGACTACTGGCCTTTTATACCGTAGTTATTAAATTGAAAATGTAATGTAAATGTAGTCTGCGTCTGCGTTTTTCCATCTCATTCACTCTATTCTATTCTGTAGTCTGTGGGCTGGGCTTTGTGCAACTCATGAGCCGACTGTGGCGTTGTGGCACATTTGTAACTCACGTTGTTCTCCCATAATATATTTACGCAGGATTAAAAAAATGTGATTGCGGTAAAAGACCTCAGTCACTCACAAGGTCTATATGGGTAAGAACGGTTTCCATTACAAAGTGGTGCCAGTAGCGGTAGCAGATGCCTCTACAGACTATCTGTGTTGTTATGACAGTGGCAACATTTTCACAGATGTCAATTGTTTTCAAGTGGAGGCTATCCAAGTGGAAATTTTGGAAGATAAACATCTTCTGAAATAGTAGGTTAATTTTAGTGTATTTTGTACAAATAGGACTCTGCTAGGGTTTAATGTATTAGCTTATTTCTGCTCACTCTGTCAAGTGTCACTTAGGAAATCTATTGCGATAAGTATTAGTCCCGGGACAGGAAAGTAACATTGTAGGTTTGTGTCCAGCTGATGGGACTGTCAGTGAGAGAGACATGATTCTACTAATGACATGTCTAAGAAGCACCTAAACGTTTTGGGGAATATATATTTTTGGGCTAAAGTTGTACGGTGCTACCGTAACCACTGCTGGCTGTTGAGTACACAATAGATAATCCTTACTCAAGCTAAAATGAGTTCTGAAAGGGGAAAAAATCCACAGAACCCCCCCCATAAAAAAACATGTTCTTTGGATAAACATATTTGCAAATGTTCCGTTATTTAAAAAAGAAAGCTAGTATTACAGCTGTTTCTGGTTTTAATCAAAACTGGTGTTGTACAGCTCTCGATTTTTTGACTAAAACTTTGCATTTGCTCTCTACATTACATCAAACGCAAGCAGAACTTGTGGCATTAAATGGTGAGTCACTAAAATATGGGATATTGGTGCAGCTCTATAAATTACAACGTTCCGCTAACTGTGGATCAGTCTAATGCTTACTGCAACAGTACCCGCTAAATTCCAGGATCTATTCACTTCTTTATAATCTTTTTTGGCAACACATCCAAGTTTCTAAAAGTCATTATAAGTCATTACCTGTTTTGAAACATTTCTTTTATATTTGCAGATAAAAAACTTTTTGTGATGTGACTACACTGGTCATTCCCTAAGCATTCTCACATTTGTGCTGGACTGCGCCGCACATGTGCAGCATTTTCCCTCGGTCTGTGGCGTGCTTGAGGAGCGGTCTGTTTTGTTTTACGGTGAAGCAGGAGATGGGGATCAGAGGGTGAAAAGTCAGAGGGAGGACAGCTTGACAGATAGAGCTGGGGTGGCTCAGGGGTCAGCACTGGGAGGGCTACTTCCTCGCTGATTTTTATCTGTCTATTAACACAATACACCACCTGGCAGCTCCAAACACTCACATGAATACACAGAACATCAAGGCGAGTTGCACTAAACAAAACTGAGCAAGGTTCCTGTTGGTTTGTTCAGGACTTTCCCAAACATTAGTAGTGTATTGGCAACAACTGAACGTGAGGCAAAAAATGAAAATGCAATGGTTAAAAAAAAGAGACATAGTGAGCCCAATTTTAGTCAACAAAAATCCAAAGTTAAGCATGAAGAAGATGTAAACAACAAATAAAATGTGTGCTGTCAGAGAGTGGGTAGAAAACATTAGCAGTAAGCTCAAAAGAGCTCTGGGAGATGACACACAACCCAAATTTAGGCTGTTAGCAAGAAAGCACCACATATGTACATTAAACATAGACACATTTCTACAGTCTGTGTACAGTATATTATACAGCCATACAAGGTCTTGATATTAAAGAGAACTTAATAAAACAGAGCTTTGAAACCAAAGACCATAGAATAATTAGCATAAATGAATAACACTGTGATCCTAATGTTTACCCTGACATGCTACATGCTAATACATATCTTTACTAACCTCCTTGGATTGCATTTTAAAACAGCAATGTAAGTATTCCTTATTTATAAGTTGTACATTTCCCAATTAATTCAGACCATCCAAACTCACGTTTTTAAGGATGTCCAGGACAAACATTGTCAAGGGGCCAACATTTTTATTTTATTTTTTTAATGAGTGGATCTATTTACGTCACACAGGTTTTTCACACAAATAGCCCTGTTGGCATAATCATTTCTCCAGTATGTTCGTCTGGAAGCGGGCTCCTTTCAAAGAACCCAGTACCACATTAATCAAAATAAGTTTGATGACAGCCTTTAAAGGTAAGTCTTTGTCCCAGGCAGACGTCTCTTTGATTGTGTTTTTCCTTTCTTCTTCTGTTTAATCAGAGGAGCCTTTTTCAATGGAGAATTCAATTACAGCACACACCTGAACACACAATGCGTTGGAGCTCATTCAGCGCTGGTCATTGTTGGTTTGAGCATCAACGTCTCTAATAGGAAATATTGATTCAAACTTCCTCGCCTTCCTTCTGTCTGGCCAACAGCTTGTATAATGTTGTGCATTAGACCCCGCAGTGACCAGTGTTTGTTTCATTCAGACATATTTCAACACAGGCAGCTAACAGTTCTCTGCTCTTGATCACACAGATTATAATCTTAAAAAACAATTAGTATGAAATAGCTTCAGTTTCTTGTTAGAATAGGTACATCATTTTCTTATATATGAGATTATTTTCTCTGCGGTAAAAAGGTAGCTTTCAGATGTTAGCTTTTACAAGTTTTTTTAGGAAGTGTAATGTTTATGGTCAAATCGTTCCATTTATCAAATTAGTTGAGTTTCATTACTCAGGAACTTTAAATTGTTTTGGGCAAGATATGAAAGGCAACTTTGAAGCTAGGATGCCCAATGTTTTACTTTATGTGAAATCATTTCTGACATAATATATACACTTTTTTTACTGGAAACTTTACTATTTGGTTACCAAATAGAATACAGTTTTTTCAGACTTTCTTCAACATTCATTCATTTTCTACCGCTCTGTTCTGTTAGGGATCGCGGGTGATATATATATATATATATATATATATATATATATATATATATATATATATATATATATATATATATATATATATATATATATATATATATATGTTTATAAATTGTTTTTTCAAAGGTTTTTAGTAATTGAGATATTTTGTTTTTTAAGATTTTTACAAATTTACCCAAAGGCCAAAGTCAGTCCTGGTGGGACCTTTTTCTCCTAAAAGTAGAAATCCCCTTAGCCCCTGTAAGGGTCTTCTGGAGATGTACCAGGATTTGGCAGATTTTGTGTGGTCATAAATGACTGCAGCACAGACCAGAACATGACTGATAAAAAAAAGATTGTGGGCTCAAATGGTCTACAGTCCAATTTTACTATGCAATTACAGTGAGGCTCCAAAGCCTCTCTCACAGAACCTCTTAAAGTAATCGTAAGGGCGCCACCATACAACAATATGCCGCGAAATACTGTCGTCCACCAGAGGGCAGGCTCCAAAAGCAGAAATACAGTATAAGTAGAAATCAAATGGCAACTTAGCAAGTGTAAAAATCATGTTTACAGCCTGGTACAAAAGATGGTTCCGGACTCTAGAGCTAAGTTTTTACTACATGACAACTCTAGGGGAGGTGAATTTTTGATTATTATGTTCGTTTATGCTATCTGAAAACTATTGTTTTACTATGGAGTAAAAGTGGAAAAGCCCAAATGTAACCCTGTCATAATGACAATATTGATGAATAGGGGACCAATGGGTGGAAGTTGTCCATAGTATATACTATTATTGTCAGGCTCCACTAACCAGTAAGAGTTTGGGAAACAGTAATATTTGAATACATATAACAGAACATGTTTATTGATTTGAAAAGAGCCTAATAGTGACATTTAAAATGTATTTTAGAAACTCTATCACAGTTTTGTATGCTTCCAAAATACACTAAAAACTGGAAAACTGTCTTCAGTGTCAGAAAAAACTAAAAATAGATAAGTAAAATAGAGATTAGATGATACGGCTGAGAGCCTAATGTTCCACATATCCCAAAAAAGGTAACCACGTCTTTGCTGAAGAGACTGTAAAAGAATTATAATGGCACAAAATACTTGGAGGAACGAGTGCCCTTTTGCAGGAATGGTGGGATATTTTTGCAAAAGGTCAGTGTGGTCGAGTCATGTCACGGAATAAACACGATCGTCCCACCCAGCTCTGGAAATGAGCTGCGTTCTCTGCACAGCCCCAATTTCAGATTCAGCAGTCCAGCCCGAGCCAAGTGGAGTATATTCATCATGACCAGGTCTGAAGCGAACAGCGTCTACAAACGACTGCTGCACAGATCAGTTCATAAATCTACTAAAGCACACTTAATGAAGGGCTACGGTCTGGGCCGCCGAGATTTACATACAAGTTATGACAGCGCAGAAGCTCCCAGTCGATGCTGTTATCTCCTTTCATTTGGGTGTAGCTGGTGCAGAGGGCACTTTTTATCCCAGCAGACTCTACACGCCAAGTATATCAATTTCATATTACAGCAGCACCACACCACTGCTAGGCCTCACCGAGACAACACACACTGACTCAATCGCTCCAAAGGTAATACACCCTTTTACTGTTTGTAAATGGAGTTAAGCCAATTGCCATGCATACAATTGTTCTTCCAAATGGTAACTGACTGAAGTGAGAGGGTAAAGAACAGTAGCAAGTGGTATTATGCTGCACTTTTTGTATCAGCATCTAGGTGACATCAGCTAAAGTTCACAAGATACAGGTCACTAGAAACTTAGGACTATGGTTATGTTATACAGAACATAAATAAACCCACACAGTGAACCCAGAAGCTGTATTTCATGAAGAGAGCAAACATAATAAGCTAAGCTTATTTTGATGTCTAGATGTTTTGTTACACAGCACATCACATCTCATTGTGGGAGCACAGACAGGTCTTTATGAACCCGCTTTAGCCCTGACTCTATATATGTTCATGTTAGCTTTTGTGAGTGACTTTCATTGAATACACTCTAGAATTAGATAAAGTAGTTCTCATAAGTTACAGTACCCTTGACAATATGAATGATATGACATAACCCTTTTTTTCACTCATAGTTATTGGTTGGGTGAAGCCATTTATTGTAAAACAATTGTGTTTACTCTTTTTAAATCATAATGACAACAGAAACTACCCAAATGATCAAAAGTTTACAAACCCTGGTGATTTTGGCCTGATACCATGCACAAGTGACACAAAAAAGGTAACCATCCTCACCTGTGATCTGTTTGCTTAAAAATCTGAAAATACTGGAGGTACTTGGAGATTCCAACATGACAACAATCCATTAGATGTCAATTATTTAAGAAATAATTAAACATATTTTCTAAATAACTTGGGCTTGTATCTTGAAACATTACTAACAAATGACTAATCTACCAACATTGTTTTCATTTTTTACAACCACACTTTATGGAAGCACAAAAGCACTGGTTAAAAAAAAAAACAACAAAAAAAACAATAATCTTTCTGCCACAGCCAGGACAGTACATTGCTAAAAAATATACACATTATGATTGAGTAGAAAGAGTAAAAACTTTACTTAAACAAGGTGAAAGCGGGACTTTAGAGGCAGTAGCTCAGTGGGTAGAGCGGCCGTCCTTCGACCGGCGGGTGGGCGGTTTCGATCCCCCCATCTCAAAACATCATAACATCCCGCTCTCCCCCGCATACTGTCGGTGTGTCCTTGGGCAAGACACTTAACCCACCTTGCCTCCAGTGATGTTCTGTAAGACTGGTGAATGGAAGCGCTTTGAGTGATACTACAGTATGTGGAAAAAGCGCAATATATAAAAAATAATAATAAATACACAGGAAACTACCACCAAATACGCTAAAAGATAATAAAAACAGATAATAATAATCTGTGCTGCACTGCAAGAAAGCTCTGTGATTGGTCCTGCTTTTTGTACCACCAAAAAGTAGATTTGGAAATGCCCCTCAATTAGCTTCTGTCAACACCGGATACACACACAAAAAATTTGGTCCTGTAAATAATACTTGGATATATGACAAATTTTTACAAGAAATGCTTATGTATGCCTGTACTTGAGAGTTTAAGGTAATAGCCAATATGTTACTTAGTATTTGTATGTTAATAGCTTACTTACTGCTTTTGTTAAATTATTTGTTGATTATTCTTAATTCCATTTTGTATTTTGACATAGTTCTTAACATTTTTAATAGTTCCTAATGTTTAACATGGTTCATCTTTTGTCTTAGAGCCAGAGAGATGACCTTAAAAATTGTGGGAACCACCTGCTGCATATTCAATGTAAGAATACATTAAAGAAGTTACAGAAAAAGGATGTTTTCAACAACTGAGAAAGAACTGTTTGTTGTCAATCAAACAGCTGCATTCAAGCTTGATGAGTCAGTGGTGATGTGAGCTTGATGGCAACCATGAATGTGTCTAAGCGGCTAAAAAGATACATTTTTGACAGAGTTTTGTTTCACAAATGTACTCAATAAATTTGTGGATCTGATCTGGTTTGCGAGCGTGTCAAGATGTAACATGGAGCGCCACTTCACCAGGGTCCACAGCAACTTTTCACGGGACTTCACGGGCAACTTTCCTGCAGAGTACAGGGATCTCCTCCTCCACACCGGGTTCAGACGACTAAACACTTTTATGGAAATGAGGAAGGAGGATACCACCCTATTGTCTGATGTAGAGTGGATACTTGATCTTTCTTTCTTCACAGATGTAACAGAGAAAATGAATCAGCTGAACATACAGTTACGAGGCAAAGATAAACACATATCTGATATGATTAGTGCTGTTAAGGCTGTGTCATTTATGGCCAACTCCTCAGGACAGATCGATGAACTTTTCTGTGTTGAAAAAGATTGAGATTATAAACCTTCATATGGTTAAAGTCTCAACAGTATTCTCAGCATTTTTGGAGTTTTGTAGAGACAGATACCTTCACCAAGCAGTTTTGTTTGCTTTTTTTGGGTCTACATATCTTTGTGAAACAGGCTTTTCTGACATGAATGTTAGGAAATCAAAGTTCAGAAGCAGACTGACAAATGAACATTTAAAAGAGTCCATAAGAGTAAACCTGTGGCTACACTTCTCGTGTTGACTCCATCAGTGCCAGTCTTCTGACTGAACACACAAGTGTATGTGCATTTGGAATCGCACTGTTTAGTTTTGACAACATTTATGCTTTTATTATATAGTGTCAGATACACAGGAAAGATATATAAGATCTATATGAAATGTTTTTTTATGTTTTATTGCAAAATGTGAGTTTTTGTAAATGTTCAGGGTTGATGTACTGTCAAAACAAAATTTATTTTGTTTGCGTTGAAATAAACTATGAAAATAAATGTTACAAACACGAGTAGCTCTCTGCCATTTTCATTTTTTAAAAGAAGCTCTCTGAGGAAAAAAGATTAGAGACCTCTGTTATAAACAATTGTCCATTGTGGAAGACACAGACTGATCACATATTATATAACCAGAAAGGGCATACTTAGTTACATTTGTTAATAATCTGTATTTTTATTCGAAAGATACAAATGTATATTTGTTGTGTTGAGCATAAAAAAGAATGTTATGTCAACAGGTTGTATTTGCGACTAAATAAACTCCTCTAATATACATGGAACTAGACATCACTTTAAGAAATGAAAGTAAGATGAAATCTGAAAGCCTTTGAATGAGCAATAAGGCAGTTATTATCAAGGCATATCCATGTCCAGATTGTCAAAACAATAATGTGAATATTTGAGTCTGTTGTTATTGGCAGGTTCTTAGCAGCAGTGAGAGAATCCCAGAACTGAGGCTCTGCAGTGTGTGAGGAGCGTGTGTGCAGTGTGTGTACCTGCCTCTCCGCTGAACCCGCCGTGATGGGAGGGAGGGCTCGGTGATCTCCCATCAAGAGCCCAGGAGAGCGCAGCCACGCAAGATTGATGACACCCTCCGGAAGAAACAAAAGATGTGGTGGCGGCAAGAAGTGGCTTATGAGACCTGATAGACTCGTCTCTTAATAAACATCACTGATATGTCAGCCGCAGCCTGCTTCACCCGCTGCTGCATCGTGGAGGGTGCAGCCAGAAACTACATTTGTACTGTCACTGCAATGCTCACTGCAAAAAGCCTCACTGGGAAATACAGCACACATAAAAACACAGGGATTTTTTTTTTCAAAGTCTATACTTTTCCATCCCAGTGACATGACAGAGCAAAATGACTGACAAACCAATGACAATGACAATCCAGTGTTACTGTGTCACAAAAATGTTGTTCTTTTGTGGCCTAATTATGAGTGTCTCTAAACATCATGTTTTTCTGCTTACAAGTTACTCTGTGTCTCTGTCCGACTCTGGAGCATGCATCCTCAATCGGAGTAAACCTTATACATGCAGCAGTAATCTGACAATGAACCACATTATCCAGGTGTGTTACTCAGCTTCAGAGGACTATGGCAATTATTCAAATTTCTCTATCTGCAGTTTAATGTAGTGTGTCATCATATATCAAAAGCGTCTTGCACTAGAAGTCACTTTCAGGAAATGTTGTGGAGCAAAATTCAGGAGGAGTAGAGTCCGATAGTGACCACCTAGAATAAAGTACAGCTTTTCATGTATGTTTTAATTGAACTGTAAACTGCACATGAGCCAAAGGCATCAAAACAACCAAAAACACGAGAGATGAGAACAAGATGCAAGACTAAAAAAAAATGATTTGATATCTTCCTGAGAGCAGAACAAGCTGAGGCCAAATTTGGAGCAATGAGGTAAAGTGAACATCATGTCGAATCATACTGAGCCTCCTGCCAAGCTTACTGATGTAGAGGGATTATTTTGTGTGACGGTCTGAACCAAGAGAAGTGGACTGCAAGCGGAACCATCCTCAGTGTTCAGTGCAGGCTTGTGTCTTAGAATCAATACGAGAATGTATATTTTTGGACTTTAAAGTTATGCAGTGCTGCTTTAGTGTCAGTCCAGTCAGATTGAGGTCTTTTCTACACAATCTCCTCCTGAAAACCTCACTGTGGACACAAAGGTAAGCAGATCCTAACTGAACTACGGATGGTCTACAGTCTGGGCCCTACACACCACAATTTAGTGTGTCTCTCAAGAAAGTTCTAGTCTACTGGTGTTTGAGCCACAGTTAAAAAAATGTCACTTAGAACGCTAGACTGAATGCTTTGTACTAGCTAACCAAACCAAATGGAGTGTTTTCTAAACTAAAAGGGGACTACCCTTCTTAAAATTGGATTAATTGGCCAATAATATATTTTTTAACATCACCCTTTGACCATATTAAATGAATAATGACAAGGCCAAAATAATAAGCTCAGACATTTTTTTGCCTGGATTTCAATAAAATCTCTACCATATGCTTTATATTGGATTTAATGATAGTGTGTGGACCTTTAGAAAAATTTATACTGGGGTGTTATTTTTAAGTCTATTTATGTTCCTAACCTTTACACAATTAAAAAGAGTATTTATTCACATACCCAGCACTGCACTTTGGATTTTGTATTAAATAAAGTCTTCAGGTCTACTATCAGCTGCTGTTGTATTTGCAGGCTGACCGAGCATGCGTCTCTCTAGTACATACATGAGCAGCTGTCCTCTGTGAACCCCACTACATTTATACACTCCGCTGTTTACAATCTTCACCATTTCCCGCTGTACAAAACCTTGTATCTGTCACAGTTCTATCTGCGGGGCCTTCCCTCAGCGCTGTATAATGCCTTGTTAAAGTCAGCCGTGTGTGAAATGGCGTTTTAAAATAAATGAAAGCCAGCCAGAAAGTGGGGATAGGGGGAATATTGCTGTGTCAAGCTGACAGACAGCCGGCGAAAATGTAACAAGAGCTATCATCTTAAAGAAAACCAGATTAAATAAGAAGCTGGGCCGTCGGTGCATCTCCGGCGCCTGATATTGACATGTTTCCTGCACGGGCCATTTTTCATTGTCTCATCAAGGCGAGGCATTATGGGAGATCAATCTGGGTCTTGCGTCAGATAGGCCCATCCTGTCTGAAGAGAGAACTGCTGCTTTTATTATTCCAGCTAATCCATTGACTGTTTTTGGATGCAGCAGTGAGAACATCAGTGTCAGGTTGTGGAAGGAGCTCCGTCTGAACCTGGGATATGTTGTCACCACGTGGTGCGGTGGTCAGCCATAATGGAATCAATAATAAGGCCGTGGAGATAACTTTGTATTTATTTATCTGTCCTAATGGCTTCTTTGTCACTTTAGATAAGAGCACAGTGACTCGAGGCAAAAATCTGTTTGAAGTGCACTAATCTCGTTTATGAAACATACTCTGCAAATATACACATTTAGAGTTATTTGGATAAAAACAATTAAAGAATTTTTCAATTGTTTTTAAGCGTGAGTCAATAAATCAGTCTATTATGGATCTGTACATAGAGCAAATGTAAAAGGGTTTCTAATACTATTTGCAAACATGAATTCAATCAATATACCACCCAAAAACACAAAAAAAACAAGAAGTGACTGCATTAAATACATTTTTTATTATATTATTATTATTATTATTATTATTATTATTATTATTATTATTATATAACACATGCTTTTCTAAAAGCAAACAGTTGTATTGTTCCTTAAGTTAGAAAAGAGACTCTTAGCAATAGCTTCACGTATAAGCACGTCAATGGACCAATCAGTATTAAGTTACAGACATGTGTGCTATTGTACCCTTATTTTGAGACCGTTTGCACCTATTTTCATTTTAACACTTTATCAAAGTAGAAATTAAAACGAGTACTTAATTAATGAAACATTAGTCTGCCTAACCCAGACCTAAACCCCGTCTGTGTAGCAGTATATTAAAAAAAAAATCTTTTTATTTTCTCTTTGTGCTTTGGCTGAGAAATGTGTCAGACAGTTAGGAGGGCATGAAAGTGTACGTCATGTCTTAAACTCGAAGAGCTTGTATATTTAAGGCTCGTTAATTTTGAAAGTCACCATTAACCTGCTCTGTAATGTGTGAAGAGAGAGTTGAGACTGTGAAAACAAACATTCCTTTGCAGCTGGAGGAGTCTTTCACACCATTCTCTACAACTCACTCTGACACGTCTGATTTATGCTTCAGGTTTTGTAAAGTTTGAAATACAGTCAGAAAATAAATTTGAGTCTGATAATTATGCTTTGAAATAAGGCATGCTATTTAAACTACTACTTCACCATTCTAGGGTATCTCTTGGAATAAGTCACATTCATTTATTTCTAAATAGTATAAACAGCATTGAAGAATGAAAAGAAACTCTCAAATAACCTTTGCCATTTTCTGAGGCCACTAACCAAAGCAAACTAAAGCGGTGTTGCTGTTTCTGCATCATGCTCAAAAGTATCAAAAAAAAGAAGGTCTATACCAAGACAGACTGCTGCCGGATGGAAGGAGATGGTACCTCAAAAAAAATGTGTGTATTGTAAATGTTGACCCAAAGACATCCTCACGATTTACCTCCAGTAACATTTACAGACTTATTTGCTTATCTCGTCTGCGGAGTCAGTACATACATCATAAGAAAACTATAAAACGTACCACAGTTCTTAATACCATGTATTGCCACCTTCAACATCAATGACAGCTTGAAGTCTTTTGTGGTAGTTGTGGAAGAGGCTCTTTATTTTCTCAGATGGTAAAGCTGCCCATTCTTTGTGGCAAAAAGCCTCTGGTTTCTGTAAATTCTTGGGCTGTCTTGCATGAACTGCACATTTGAGATCTCTCCAGAGTGGCTCGATGATACTGAGGTCAGTCCAGAACCTACACTTTATCCTGCTGTAGCCAGTGACAGGTCGACTTGACCTTGTGCTTTGGATTGTTGTCATGTTGGAAAGTCCAAGTGCGTCCTAAGCACAGCTTTGGGGCTGCTGAGTCCCGATCTTCCTCCAGTATTTTCTGATAACACGCTGCATTTATCTTTTCCTGTGCCTTTGTAGCTCACACATCCCCAAAACATCAGTGATCCACCTCCATGTTTCACAGCAGGAATGGTGTATCTTTCATCATAGGCCTGGTTGACTCTTCTCCAGAATTAGCATTTGCTATAAACTTTATATGCATCACATCAGCCGCAATATTTATTTTGTAACTATGTCTGATTGCATTGTCCCTGTTATAATAAAATAAAAAAAATAAAAAATGTTCTATTTTGGTTTCATCAATCCAAATGTATTGGATTATGTCATGTTGGAACGTCCAAGAACGTCTCATGCACAGCTTCCGGGATGATGAGTGCAAATTTTCCTCCAGTATTTTCTGATAACATGCTGCATTCATCTTTTGCTCACACATCCCCAATACAATACACCAGAGATCCCCGTCCATGTTTCACAGTAGGAATAGTGTACCTTCATCATAGGCCTTGATGTAACGTTTATGGTTGTGACCAGAAAGTTCCATTTTGGTCTCATCTCTCCAAATGACTTTGTTACAGAAGTTTTGAGGCTTGTCTCTGAGCTGTTTGGAGTATTGTAAGCAGGATTCTTTGTGGTATTTGCGTAGTAATGGCTTTCTTGACCATGCAGCCCATTTTTCTTTAACTGCCTCCTTATTTAAAACAGAATCCCTAATTTTCCACTTCTTTATTAGAGTTTCAACACAGCTGATTGGCATTCTTAATTCCTTGGATATATTTTTATATCCCTTTCCTGTTTCATACAGTTCAATTACTCTGCAGATCCTTTGACTATGCTTTTGCTTTTCCCCTTGACTCAGAATAAAGAAACATCAGTGCAGAACTGGATGCAAGGGTCTGTCAGGAGCCCAGAAACTCACTGACCTTTTATACACACACTTATTAGAATCAAACAGATCAAAGGTGAGGATGGTTACCTTTAGTAGCCATTCAAACCTGTTTGTGTCACTTGTGTACATGTTATCCGGACAAAATCACCAGTAAACCTTTGATCAGAGTCATTTGGGTAGTTTCTGTTGTCATTATGATTTAAAAAGAGTAAATACAGTGGTTTGAGGCTTCACCCAACCACTAACTATGAGTGAGAAAAAGGTTTTTGTGTTACCATTCATATTCTCTGAAAAATGGCCCAAAGAACAAAACAAATTCTGCACAACTGTACATACAAAAGACAAAAGGTTAAGCAAAGTACTTATGTGTGTTGTTTTTATGTCTATTGCAAATGAATGAGTGAGAAAGGATTTAAAAATGAGGTTGTTTACTTAGTAATTTAGACTTATTAGAGTTATTCTGATTATTGGTGAATGTAAAGAATGTAAGACTTTTGTACTGATGATACCTAAAGCTATGGCTTATTATTTTTGTGACGGCACTGAACCAAGGCCATCTAGTCATTGATATTTGTCTATCTGATATGTTTATCTGAGATAAGGTACATGTTTATTATGTAAAAGAATAAATCCTCTCACGTTGTGAAGTGAACAACAGCTCAACACATGTGCTTCTCTATTCTTTTATCACAGACCACATGGCCACCACAAGCTGAGTCTTGGTGGACAGTACTCATGCTTTCAACAAATTCCAGCTCATTCACTTTTTTTACCATACGCCTGTACGTTGGCTACATTTAGTACTTTAGTATTACAACACAAAAACATATGATAGAAAAGGTTAAAGCAAAGGCATCTGGACTTAGTTTTCAAGGTCATGTTTCAGCCCTTGTCCAAGAGACTTTGTCAAATCTAAATTCAACCTAAACGAGTCAAGAGCTGAGCTTTATCTCTAGAGGGAGGGGTTTGACTTCTCATAGTCGTTACCATGAGCGGGCAGTGTGACTGCTGATGAAGGGGTCGTTAGGCTCATGTGAGCCTTTTCTTCAAGATGGCTCTAGATGAGACCCTTCACATACAAGATGATAATAAACAACACAGTACAAAATTACTCAAATATATGGAAAGGCTCACTGAACACAAAACATAATAGTTCTAAAAACGTAAGTCAAATGTAATTATTATGTAATACATAGAAAATAGAAAAGGTAAGAGATACATTTGAACCTATGGCCATACAGTAGCAGCCTTTTGGTGACTTGCTACTTAAGCAGTTTAAACTGCCAATTACAAAGAAATATTAGCACAGTTATAGAAAATAAACATCTGTGAAATGCATTTCACTCTCTTATACATTCTAGGAAACAAATAAAAAAAATAACAACAAAGAAAAAAGTACCATCACTGAGTTCAATCAGTGGCAAAGGTGACTAGCGTTGCTATGGTAACCACCTGGCCACTGATGGCACAAGTAGGGAAATTATTACATAAAGTATAATAGCAAATAAGAGGTCTAATGAAAATGGATAAGTGTGGATGTAGCCTGAACCACATAACATTTAAAATGATTGTTTTTATTCATATAGAAACTGTTTTAGTCTTAGTTTTAGCTATCTTAATGAAGTTGTAGTGTGAATGCTATATGACTAACTTTTTTAATTCATGCTTACAGTCAAACAACTGAGTTATACTTAAAGTGAATAACATAGTTGCAGTTTTTCTTTTAAGCAGTTGTGGGCTTCTGTAAATATTTAAATAAAATTTATTTATTTGTATATATAAATAGCTACATAAATACCGGACATTTTTAAATGATACTTCTGGACATAGCCTTGGCTTCTTTGTCTCCCTCAGTTCCCTCTCAGTTCAAACCAAAACAAAGGCTGAAGTTGGAGCGGCAGTCCGTCTCCTCGACTCCCCATGCGAGTTCAACCCCGGTGCTTTTTACCTTTACGGCCCCTGTGGGAGTTGCCATGAACCCCCGGTCCTCCTGTTGATTGCACTTTGACCGATCATTTCCTTGAAGTGCTCCAGAACGTCACATACAAAAAGCATTCTTCATTTGGGCCGCATTAGCCCCACATCCAGCCTGATCAAAGAGCACGCAGTGTATTTGGCACTCTCCTGCTCTCCCACAGAAACATAAGTCCTCACTGTTTAGACTCCACTGTCTACTGCTATATTTGGAGCTGTCGGAGTAAAAAGGCTAGGTTTGGTCCAGCGGATCGTTTTCAGTTGAGGATGTTAGTAAAAGGCAGCGTTAACTGTAATCGCTCATTTAGATACTCTTATTGAAATAGTGTGTTTATTATGACATTAAAAAAAAATATTTAGTTTACATGGTTTTATTATTATTAGTCATGTGGTATGTTTAGCAAATTGCAATAAAGATGCTTAATGATTCAATAATATGATTGTTTTTAACATTTGTATTTGGTTAATGAGATGTTACTGGAAACTCACCATTGAACATGCTGAAATAATTTTTGCCCTATGATGCATTGTGTATGTAGATGTAAGTATATATATTGATGCCGATATTGAAGGTAGTGTACTAACCTGTTAAGCCTGAGATTGAGGGGCTGGTCACATGTCACAAACAAACAGCATGATAAAAATACACACCCCGAGCCTAATATGGCAATACAACACATCAAATTGATCAGCTGAGACTCAGCTATAAGCACATCTTATCATTTATGTTTTTCTCCAAAAACGCAGACCAAACAGCAAGCAAACAAAAACAGGTGGTACCAAAATTTGCCAATTTCTGCCCTAATCTTTATAATGGAGACTCTGCCTGACCATTTCATAAATAAAAAAATCTTTATATTTTTGGTAAGTTTCATATTAGAGGAATTATATTTGGTGCAGGTAATGTTGACATGTGTGGCTGTAATTCAAAATAGTGTTTGAGCCTACATCTAAAGGGGATATTTGTCAGGATCCACAGTTAGTCTGTTTCAGTATTGTATCTGAGTTTGTTTAATGTATCTGATTTTGTTTCACGAGTATATCTGAGTTCCTGATTTTATTGTGAAGTGTGTGTCACCTCTGTCTGTGTCTCTGATTTACTTCCTGTCTTGTCCTATATAACCTGTGTGTTTCTCCTGCTCAAGGCCAGGTCCTCTTTACCCTCTACTGTGAGTCTGTTGGGCCGGTTTCTTGGGGTCAGGTGTATTTTGTTCTAGTTTATTCCGTGTGTATAGAGTCTTGTGTTCCTAGTGGTACCCTGGAGTTTCGTGGACTGGATTATTGTGTGCTCACCTTGTTTTTTGGATTTTTGATATAAAATAAACCGTCTTGCACATTCTGCCTGTTTTGGGGGTTTTGCATTGGAGTCTTTCACGTTCTGGGCTGTGAGGCCATGACAATATTAATCCAAACATAGTTTTGTTTTTTTAGGCGGAAATGTTTTTGGGGTTATTATGCTGTTTTCCATCTTGATTTATTCTGAAACTGTAAAATGCACAATGAAAAAAATCCTTTCTGGGAAATCTCACAAGGGCCCCCTTCATTTTGACACCAGAAGTATTCAAACACACCTTGTAGTAGCAGAGATACAGTCAATTTACTGTGGACATGTCCTTTTCGAGCAGACACACCAAAAAAACGGCTCGGGTTTAAAGGGTTAAAAGTGCATTTACAAATAAAGCTATTTGGGTGCCTAGGCAAAAATGCTATCTAAAATCCATTCCAATAATCATTTACAAATTACTAATGTATTGATGCACTCAATATAAGTGATCTGTAAGTCTACAAGGGCATGGAAAAGAAGGGTACTGTATGTATGTTTTATATAGTAATTGTAACTGCATTTACTGATAACTACCTACTAATTACAAATTAGTTACAGACATAATACTTTACATCAGCTCATTTCTTTTCTCCAAACGACTGAGCACCACCAACAAATATCACCAACCTATTATTATGGTTCAAACATTATTATTTATGTATGTGGAAGCCTCATAGTTCTTAAAGATGTGTGTAGATATGTACAGACGTATATGTAAGTGTGTTACAATGTAATAACATTGTTCCTTATTTAAAGTGGTAATACTCACTTTTCTTTATGCCATCCCTGTCTCAGACGCCACTCTCCCCCAACAACAGCCTAGGGACCTTTCCTGTTTTTCTTTGATTAAATAATACCAATTTTTCTTCAATAAAATACAATTACCTTACACCAAACTGAAGCTTAGACCTTACAGTAAACATTTAGGTCTGACTTTAGCGTCAGCACAGCAATTATCTCACCTTGTTATACACTGTATGTTTAAATTGGCATACTACCGTACGCAAAACACACCCACCTTGACCATGTTTACCAAAGTGTTATAAGAGTTTACTTATGGTTTTAGACTTTATTCATCATTAATAAAAGCAATTAAAAACTATTTGGCTGTTACTGTAAAGTGGTATTGTAATTCTGTTTATTTGTGTCTCTTACTTTTAAATATATAGATAGAAATAGTATGTGATACAGTACATATAGAAAATCAAACAAAGATGTTATTATTTTACACTTATTCTGTGAATGTTACTGAAAAATCAACTGGGCCGGACTGAGTTGAGTTAGGAGCCATGGTAGGAGTTGATGTGTCCTTCCCGAGGAGAAAAGCAGGCCCAGAGCAGTGTTTGTGAGGATTAAGATGTTTGACGAGCGGGGGCCCCCTGACCGAGGCGCTTTCGGACCACAAATAAACACCAGCCTCAGCGGGGCCCCGTGCTCTGGCCTCTGCTCGGTCAGCAACAGGAGCGCATCAATCACAGCTGGAGAGAGGAGAAAGGGGGGTTCCCGAGGCGAATGCTAGGAAAAAAACTGAGCCAGCTGCTGCACAAAACCTTCAGACACACACACATATCTATATACACACACACTGATCTGATCGACGCCCAGAGCCGACACATACAGCTGTGTGAGGAACAAAGGACAAGCAACAACAAAACAACAGTGTACAGTGTGGACAATGTGTAAATATGGATTTGATTTGGCCTTATTATTACTGTTATGACTTACAATTAACCCATTATCCCAAATATTTATACCAGAGGTGTATTATAACAACTACTATTAATATTATGCAAGTAATGTGATTTCAAATAGGTCCAATCACTCCATGAAAGTTCAATACAATATAATAGAAAAAAAAAAATTACAAATTTGACATTTATAAATGTATTTGGAGATTTGTTTTTGTATGTTGTTTGATGTGTATTTATTGTTTTTGTTTTTTGTAACACATTGTAAAATAGGTACAAATTTAAGATAAATATTGACAGAAGCCTTGCTATTGTTTTTGTTTTTTTGTTCAACCTGTTACAGCATGAAAAAATATTTAAAGATGACCAGCACTGCAAAAAAAAAAAAAAAAAAAGATAGCATTTTCATTATTTATTAATTTAGATTGCTTTTATGACCTCAGGTTATTCCTTCAATCATTCTTTCAAATATATGAAGGTTATTCATATTATTCATTAAATGTTTATTGCAGACAAGATGGCAACAATGTTCTCAAGTAAACTTGTAACTCACATGAGCACATTGTGCACTATGAACGTGGAATATTTTCACTTTGAAGCACATTTCTGTAGTTCACGTCATATCCTTTTTTTTTCGGCCACACTGACTCCATCACACAAGTTCTGACTGTGAGCCCAACAGTTGTGATGATGTGTGTCACAGACAGAGCACTCTTCAGATGAGTCATTTTGCCTTTTGTGTTTTGTCTTTGTTTTCCTGATAATTGCCTGACACTCTCACTTGAGCTCGGAGGTGAAAAGACATTATGCAGTGATAATAAGGCGTTGCACCATTGTTTCTGCACCACACCGTCTGTCGGTGGTTTTACTGCTGCTTATGAACTTCTCGGGAGACCTTCAGATTTACTTTATTTTGCATGTACTTTTGAATCTTTTTATGTAGAATATATTTAAAATGAATTATGGCCATTTAACTATTATCTGAGGAAATATTGATTGTAACCTACATGATTTGTGTGGAATGTTGTGGGACTCTTAGCAATATTAACTTGTTGTCTTTTGTCGCTGGATAACATTGCCCCCTGCTGGTAAACAACAAATATTGCCATCCAACATATGGATTGTCTCGTAACTCTCAATATATTCTTTCTTATTATTACTGTATATTTAACAAGTTTGTACAAAATCACTTAACAAAAGAGAAGAGTACTAATCTTTGTCATGGTGCCTTAAGTGAAAGCGTATTCAAAAGCTTTCATGAATCACATATAATATCAAATATATTATTTCAGAACATATACTGTATACCGTATGTGTACAGACCAATAAGTATTTACAATACTTAAAAAATAGGAGTACCATTATTACAAACCATGTACTTTTGTGTGCCCTGTTGATTTTACAAGGTTATCTTAAGAAGCATTTTTAAGCCTCTTCAACACTTAACTCTACAGTAGATAAAAGATAAAAAAAAACTCATTCAGCAATATTAGAGGAAGTTGAGTAAAAAAAGTCTCCGAAACTTATAATTTGGATATTTTCAGTTGTCGATTTGCTGCTGTTTAGGAGTCATCACAAAGGATTACACAACAATCTGTTTTCTTCCTGCTTAACTCACTTTGTTTAAGTATTATATATGTAATTGAAGATGAGAAATGGAAATATGCATACAAAAAAAGGGCATAAATCTAAAGGTAGTAGGTGTTTGGAATGAACTCAGTTGGGAAATTATGAAAGTTTAGGTCCTGCTCTGTTATATCCTTGCCTTTCACAAAAACAAATCAAATCTGTGTTGGAGGAATTCTAATGATCATACTCATGTTTTTCTGGAATAGAGGACTCCAAAATGCACTGTATTATCTGCCAAGATGCCTTTGATTTATAATGTGTATAGTTTTGTCTGAAATGGTGAGATGCAAACACGTTGGAATTATAATAAGTAAAAAAAATAAAACAATAAAAAATACATAGGCCATCTCAATGTAATCGGTTCAACGTTGGATGTTTAAAGGTGTAAGAAAGTGGATCCCCGATACATGCTAATTCCTTCACTGTGGCACCAGTTCTACTGATAACTGCGCACAAGGCAGGTTATTTATTTATCATGCTCTTTGACTACATGCTGCAAAAAATAATAATATTGCAAAAATGTAATGGTGCAAGCAAATGAATGTCTACAGTGTGCATAAACAGGAGCGCTCCATCATTAAAGTGCTGAATATTCATTTCCCAGGATGCAGTGCGAGCGAATTAAAACAGCTGACCTCATCTGTTGGATTGATTGATACCTGTCAAAATTGTAAACGCAGCCACTCGGAGCGGAGATTCACCTGTGCTGCAAAAATGTAAAGCAGCAGCACCAGCTGAGACAGGACCCAAGGAAAAACAAGACAATGTTTTTTAAGCACAATATCAAAAACAACATTGTTTTCCCCAGATAAGGTCCTGTTAATTGTACAGAGTTCATTTCACTGCATCAAACGTGTCAAGAGTTGGTCTAAAGGGGCATGTTTCTCATTGTTGACAGCTCTGACTGACAGCAGCCAAAGTGAAGTAATGGTAGACAGCATGAGTGGAAACAGGTGTTAGCTTGCACAAGTGAGGTCTTTGGAATAGATTCTTTGTGAGCTAAAGAGGGTGCCACTCCCTGCTGTACATCCAAAGGTGTCCTGCATGTGCGCAAATGACCGGCCATTCTGGTCAATTCTGCAGGTACAAATAAAACTTATCTTATCTTATCTTATCTAAAACAATAGCGCCACAATGGGGCAAACACTAGACTATTTGATTTGCACTTGATCTAATTTACGTTTGTCATAAAATATTACTTCTTTATTGTTTTATTTTTTTAATATTTGTGGTATTACGTCGGTATGAAGCTAATCTCAGAGCAAGATGTTTATGGTAAGCTCTAAACTTTGGTTTGATGTAATGTTTTAACATGTTGCTTTGAGAAACTGGACCAGTCTAACTTTTTTAAATTAAGATAAATGCAGTAGGCAAATGGTAGCTATGTTGTTGTTTTGCAGGGTTGTGCCCATTGTGCAACGCAGTGTCTAAAACAAAGTAATGTTATCTGAGCATTTAGCCTAAAACTTTAGCAAAATTGCTTAGTGACAGAAAAAGTCTTTTTAAATACATGCTAAGGGATGTTCCTGTGTGAGTCTGTTTTTCAAGAGCTCTTTATACTTGAGGGTAATAATTCCCTTCTCCTTTGCCCGTTTTTATTTTATTTTTTCAAAGACCAGGTTCACATTTTGTGGTTGTAGTGAAGCTGCTGCACCTACTGTACCTGATGTAGCTCCTCACCTGCAGTCAATCACTGCTAAGCCGCCCTCATTTCAACTTCCTCATTCAGTCTTCAGCTCGCGCGACAAACCTCCTCCACCCTGTTGCCACCTCAGCCGCAGACCACTTCTCAATCTCAGCATCCTCCTCTTTAACCAGTGACTCGCTGCTGCAGGGAAGACCGGCAAACATTGCTCCGCCAAAGTTTATTCACACAAAACTGCTCAATAAACATCACATTAATGCATCCATTATCCGTTCACGTTTGAGTCTCTCCAGGTTGAATTTCTTGTTTTCTAACAACGCTATGCTAACACTACGTTTTGGCTAGCTAGTGGCATCCTACAGAAAAAGTGACTCATGACCATTCGGTAGTCCATGTGCTAATAGGTGAAGGATAACCACTGTGTTTTAGAATGTTACTTTTTTTATGGAAGTCCCTCGCACTATTCCTTCTAGCTCAGGGGTATGAAACTCAAATTACTTGACAGGGCCACAGGAGGCAAAGTCAGGTATGGATCAGGTATTCCACAAAAAAAGCTTTGTTAAATTTTCTCAAACGTCATTACTAATAGTTCTTTAACTTCTTCTGAACCTGACCTATCCTGAACTTAAATAGAATATTGAAGAACATGAATGAGCTGGCTGAGTGGCCCCATTGATTGTACACTCCCCTCGGTGATATTGTCAACATAACATCTGCGTTAATTTGCAGATTTGTCATGATAAGAAATCCACATGGATAGTGGCGGTCAAATTGCCATCAACTTTCAAAAAAATAATGATAAATGTTTCTCTGCCTGCATCAAGCCCAGCCAATAGCCCGCCCCCAGGAGCCATATACTCCACTGTGATGGTAGGTTGGTTCAGTTCCAGCACAAAAAGGAACCTTCTACACACAACGCGGTAACGTGCCATTCATATAAAACTCGCTGGGCACACTAACATTAAACTTTCATATTGTCCTGCGGGCCGCAAAATACTGTCTCGCGGGCCGCAGTTGGCCCCCGGGCCGCAGGTTTGAGACCCCTGTTCTAGCTAAATGCCAGCTTTAGATAATAAAAGACAAATGTTCGTTGTTAAAACTGAGTGTTAAACAATGGCTGGATGGTGACCTAGATGTGTGTTAGTGCATGATTTGTGTCCTAATTGTACGACGGTTAGGGATGCATATATTAGTTAGGGCTGTCTTCTATTACCAACACAGCCTCCTCAAAGTGCGACCTATAATTGATATTGTGAACAAGATCGTAAAATCTTCCTAAATCAAATAAAATGTAGTTAATTGGCCGACTTATTACGCTCCGCAGTCCATTATGAAGAATGATATTATGTTCCTTTTCTCTGGCTGGTAATTGAATTTCTAATAGAGCATTTAGTTTTTGAAATGACCTTTTTCAATTAAAGCCCTTTAATTGAAACTATATCTTTTTCAATCACTGGATGTCATTTAATTAAACTACATTTGAGATACACTAGGCTATTAAGGACATGAAGCCTCTCAAATTGTCTTACTTCACTCAGGATTTGTACTTATGTTGATTTGACATTGAATAAAATAATATATATTTATTGATATTTTATAATTGTTACAGCTGCAGAAGGTCAAGAGTAAAACCAATTCAGTGTTAACATTTGTAATGAAACATTTAAGATCTTCTTTGTCCCTCTCTGTCCTGTTCCATCTTGAAGAGAGGTCTTTTTGATAGTTAGGGGTCTCAAGCCTGGAGCTTGTTCCGGAGATGATCTCCTGAGCCTCTGCCTCTCTCTGTCCTGTCTCTGAATCTCCTTTCACTCCAGCTGGTCCTGACAGACAGCCCTTATCTATGGGTCTGCAGAGGTTTTCTACCCCGTTAAGCAAAAAGCACTTTTACATCCTTTTCGCGACTATAATTGTGTATATTTGGTGTCTCTACAAACTCACATGCTCGCAGTCAGACTCTGGCTCAAATATGCACGGTTGAATTGATGAGGTCCTTTTTGCTTTCACAAGAATGTTTACATTCACAAAACAACACATTGTAGTTTTGTATGAGTGCAACCTGGTAAAAACAAAGGGAAAAATTTACCTGTAAAGTGGAAATCAGGGCATGTCTTGAAGTGTTCAGTGGCCAAACCGAGCATTTCAGAGGAGTACTTCAGAGAGGGTTTTCCAGGGTCCTGTATAACCTCAACCTTGAGTCATCGTTGACTGAAACTAAATGCTTCACCAGGAACTGTGTTATTAATTAAAAAAGGGGCATTCATTGTCTCCTTTAAAGAGAGTTTTCATTCCTCTCCTCTGTTTCCATTGTGCTTGTGTCGTGTCTGATACTGAACCACCAGACGTTAGGACGCTTTTAGTTTCAATGCCAATAGAGTCTTTTATTTACCTCTGAGCTGCACACCGAGGTTAGGTTTTATACAGTTTTTACACATTTACAGATTTACGAGGACCCCCCTCCTTCTAGTGGAAACTGACCATCCTTATCTGACCTTTGTCCCAGTTTTAAGGTCTCGCTTAAAATGTCCTTATCTTAGCCAGATCTTTCCTTGTATGTGTGTGTATTACACTAATTATGTTCAACATCATTTTTCATCTTTTCATTATTAACTGAAAAATGTATTAATATAACACACTTGATTATAAAAAGAAAAACATCCAAAAACACAAACTAATAAGGCACATCATTATGTGACTAAATAAGCAAATTGCCACTTGTTTTTTCAACAGAGGAATTTTTGTATTTAAATTTGATCCAGCCATTTTCTTCCGCTCATCCAGGGCTGGTCGGGGGCATCGGTCTAAATAGAGACTCCCAGTCTTCCCTCTCTCCAGACACTTCCTCCAGCTCTTCCGGGGGAATACCGGGGCGTTCCCAGGCCAGCCGAGAGACATAGTCCTCCAGCGTGTCCTAGGTCTTCTCCTATTCATATTCCAGGCATGAACGTCTTTCCTTACTTTATTCTTATTACAAAACCATAATCTAATCAGACCCATGAAAACTGAAAACAAACAAAAATAAAATAAATTTTACAGACCCAGCAGCATTAAAAAAAAAAAGAATAATTAACTGAATGGCATTTTGTCAAGCCTGCTTGGTGCATTCAATTATCCAAGTTATGAAGCTGTTCTTTCGACTTTGATGAGTTCATGTGATTTTAGCTCAATAGTTGGAACACTCTGAACTATAGCAACATGTGGAAGGGAAGGAAGATGGACGCTAATGTTATTTTTAGTACTGTCAAAGTAGCAATTAATATCCAGCTCAAGAAAAGGTAGGCATATTCAAAAAATCTAAAAACGTTGTTGTAATAACGTATGTTGTAACCGCTAAATACCAGACTTAAAAAATAAAATCTATTTAGTCAAAATAAGCGTATATGGTTGTGCTATCATTGATATGAATTTTTTTTAAATGACTTATATAACAAAAATATCTTAAATATTTGCTTTTGGCTGCTATGTTAATTATGCAAATAACAATAACACATAATATCGGACAACCCAGCCTCACTCGAATCTTCTGACATGTGACAGGTGTAAATGTGCAAAAAAATATTTCCTGAGGACAACATGAACGCACCATATCTATTTGATTCCAACGGTTCTGTAAAATTTAGCCTACTGCATCTTTAGCTGCAGTAGGACTGATGTGAAATACAGGGGCATTTTTATTTAAACTTAATAAAATAATAAGGAAAGTGATTTTATGAGACACAAAGAAGACTCCAAAAACAGATGACACACTTCACCGCTGATGTTTTTGTCTTCCCCTCACCTTTTGGCATTGCGCTCTGGTGTCTTTCTCTGAGCCGCACCCCCTCCCCTCGCCTGCGCCCCAAAACCCCCCCGAAAAATCACTCTTTCTTTTTGAATCAAGTTCAAAACGTACCGCAGGAAAGAAACTCCCTTTGTTCTTTGGCGTCAGACCGGATTTCATACGAGGCCAAGGCAGCTGGAGTAAGGCATCCTTAATGGGGGCTTTTCAGCAGGAGCGACCAACCGAGGAAGACTTTTACAGCTTCCTTCGACATCTCAACATCTGTATTCCTGAGGCACAAGTAAATTTTTGGGGTGTTTGAGAATGAGACAATTTGACAGAATACAACTGTAGTGAACCCTGTTGTAATAACGCAGTGGTATCTTTAGATATATTCAATAACAGTGTGATGTCAACCTGAGGTCTTAAGTCTATTTCTGCAGATCCCTGACAGTATCTGACCAAAAGGGATTAATAACTAGGGGAAGAAAACATGAGGCTGGGCCGAGCGGCGATGTTTGTTTTTTTTCCGGCCCAGATGTCTGGACATGCAATGTGACAAGACTTCCTCTATTCTTAACTTCTGTCTATGTGGCTGCAAGGGCTGAGGGGATGGGGGGGTCTCAAGGAGGAGGAGGAATATGGCTTAAGGCTCTTTGATGCAGCATTTGTGACATAGACTTGAATTGTGTAGGTATCCCCGTGCCGTGCATTGCGTTATGGTGATTTATTTTGATTACATTGAGTTTGAGGAGTGATAATGAGCTTGCTTTCAAAGGAGGGAATGCATTTTTTTTTTAGTTTTTTTTTAGAGAAACTTAAGGCATGATCTAGGCTTTCATTATCAAGGATTTTAATAGATGAGAATGTTTAGCACATACCAGAAGCTTTGGCCAAACACATGCTCTCGAGTTAGAGACACTCCCCTTGGCTTTTGGTCACACACCTTTGCTGTGATATTGTTAGAAATGACAGGTGCAGTTGAAGGGTGACGTAATTACTAAAGTACTGGTACATCATGTTTACAGGGTGTAATAAGGTGGTCCATCTTTGGAGATTTATTCTGGAGGTAAGAATTGGTCATGTATTACTCAAAAGGAACAGTTTGTAACTTGTTGTATTTGCACCCAGCAGGTCAATGTCTGCAAGAGAAACCAGAAAACAGCGCTAATTCTCTCAGAAGTGCATGCATTTTCTTCATCTTCAGTAAAAGTTTCTATACTTTCTTTGGTGAATAATTACTTACGTGTCACTCAATTGGGATCAAAAGATGCTGTTAAGTAGCCTTGGTACCAGACTATTTCTCTGTCTATTCTATAAAGAGAATAGTCTGGTAATATGACCGCAGCAGCCTACCTTCACAGGGGCAGGATCATGTCATATCAAACCAATCACTCAAAGCGCACGTGACAACAGTAAGTTGATATATTAAACTTTTTCCAAATCCAGTTGGGACTATGGCAAACACCTCCTTTTTCAGAAGAAAAGTCATTAGAGTTTCCAGTTTTAAAGACATGTCCAGGTCACTTAAAGCAAACAAGAGTGCCGCAACAAAGTTTTCCTTTGTTGACGGGCACCATCTTCTTTCTTTTGGAATAGCTCCGCAGCGCAGAGAGTGCGATGTTGCCGACCCCATGACTGTGATTGGTCCGGCGCTGCTTCAGCAGAGAGAAGGGAGGGGCTTACGACGCATGGCCAAATTCCCTTTCTTTTGCTCAGAAAGGAAGTGGGTATGGCTACGCCAGGCGAGCTGTTACGGAGTCTGTATTGGGCTAATCACAGTGCAGCTAGGAAAGTTACATAACTGACATCAATTCAGCAGACTGTAACTTATACTTGTAATTCCCAAAAAATGTAACATTCCGTTAAAATCCAATTTTGTCTTGTTGTGAGAATATGGCAGAGCAAATAAGATATGTCAAACCACCAGGGTCTCTTCAATGTGTAAAAAAACACGGTATATTGCTGGCTACAGCTACTGTCAGGATTTCCACCAACAACCATCAGTATTCCCCCACCATTTGTATTTCATTACATTTCTCTGGAATTGAGCAAAAAGTATGAATAAAACTGACAAATCTATATCTAACAAAGAAAATATCACTGAGCATTGACACAGGATGTACTTTCTACGGCTGTGTGCCTCAAAGACAGCGCCCATGCAGCCATCTGCTTGGATCCCCAAAACCCCACTCCCTACCCCCCGTTACCCAACCGGAATCTGCCGTATCCTCTCATTAGAAGATAGACTGTGTTGATTACACATGTGAAGATGTGTTACTGGAGCTTTCTGTTTGCTTTCCCCTCCATTAAAGTCAAATGTAGCATGTAAAACCATGAGATTGTCTTTTACACCCCAACGCCTGACACTGATTCACACTGACATCCGGCAGACAGCTGGAACCGCTGAGGGCCACCTGACTTCGGAGGGCTGTAGGAGAAGAGACATGCTCTGAGCCTCTGCGACCCCGGTGAGGAATGAGTGGTAGCGCAGCGCTCAGGGGCTGCTAGACTAAACATAACACCCAGCATCCACCACCACTAACCGCTCTACGGTCTATGTAGAGGAAAAGCCAGCATCACAACAACTGTTCAGCGTCTGCAGTTAGGCTACATGTGATCTGGAGTAGCAGCTTCTGGCTGGTTTTGTGAGAGTAAAGCGAGTAATTTTTAATTTTTTTTTTTTTTTAATTTAACCTTTATTCAACCAGGAAAGTCCCACTGAGATTACAAATCTCTTTTGCAGGGGAGTCCTGGCCCCATGTGTGTTTTTTGGGGGGGGACTGTTGTACATGTCTTTGGTGGTAGTAATGATGAGCAGGAGTCAGGGGATGAGTGGTCCACTGTTTTATAATTCATTTTTCCCAATATTTACATGTGGATGGACATAGATGAAGCAGTGTTAACTCCAGAACCAGCTGGTGGAAGCACGAGGGGAAGTTATGTTGATGCACAGCGGCTTGATTAAAAACTACACATCCCATTAATGTACTACAACAAGAGCACCTTCTCCTCTACTGAGCGCTGCGTTTAACGAGGAAACAGGACAATTTATAGAAATAATGTGAGCGACTCCACACCAGTAATGTTTGTCTGTTTTGAATAAAAAGCTCTGTACAACACTAAAGATCATCATTAACTGTTTTACAACACAGTCTATTTAAAAAAAGAGAAAAGACTCACCGACAGTAACAGTTCCAACAGCTATAATCCACCCATAGTCCTGGTCTGGTACTAGTCTGGTCCTGATCTGGTCCTGGTTTGGTCTGGGATTGGTCTGGGATTGGTCTGGTTCTAGTCTGGTCCTGGTCTGGTTCTAGTCAGGTCCTGGTCTGGTCCTGTTCCTGGTCTGGTCCTGGTCTGGTTCTAGTCGGGTCCTGGTCTGGTCCTGGTTCTGGTCTGGTTCTAGTCTGGTCCTGGTCTGGTTTTAGTCTGGTCCTGGTGCTGGTCTTGGGCTGGACCTGGTCTGGTCCTGGTCAGGCTAAATAATCCACATCCTTTCCATTTATTAATTAGCATTAATGACACATAATAAATGTTGTTGTGGATTTATGCAAATGAGCCTTATTTTTGTTTCTCACAAATGTAAACAAAGGTGTGCAAAGTGGTGTTTTACCGCAGCAGCATCAACAGTTAAAAAATAAAAGTCAGATAAGACGCTGTGGCTCTAGAGCAGTGTCTTTTATCAACTTGTCTTATGCAGATATTTGTAGAAGAGTGGGTTGATGCACAGCCACTTCAAACTCATCACAGGAGATCAGCTTCAGTCGGCTTTCGGAAACGTTTGGGTGGTTGCGCAATGAATAACTTTTTATTTACAAAAGTTTTTGAGCAATAAAAGATTAAAAACAATTCAACCTGACTCAGTATAAAACTGGTTTTCAGCAGGTTCCTAATCTGCAGGACATAAGGACAAATCACCAAATCACATACTCATACAAAAACACAGACTCGTGTAGACACAGGGAGATGCAGCTTCAGGAGGAGGCTATGGGTGATGTTACAGACCTGATGTATTGTGGGCTCTCATTCTTGCCTTTATTGAACACATAAAAGTGTGGGATGCCCTTAAGCTCCTAGGCTGTATCGGGATCAACACACTAATCAGTAAATGGTGATTACGCCATTTTGTAATGGCATCTAAATGCTTTTTTTTTTTTTTTTTTTAATTGAAAAACATATGGTCAGTACAAGCAGGTACATAAGTGAAAATACATATGACAAATACAATAATGTACAAATACAATAATGGCAGGGGGATTACAGAAAATGACAAGTAATGTAAAAAACTATTCAAACTAAGAACAAAAAAAATGAATTAATAAAAAGATTTGGATACAGCTGAACACATAATGTATTTCACACTTCCACTAGTCCCTAAGTCGGACACAATTACAAAATGGCGTAATCACTTGTGCACTATATAGTGTTTAGTGTGTTGACTCAGACACAACCAGATGTTACATGCAAGGGGGGTGAAAATCAGGGTGCACCTAACTTTTGTGCAGGTGCACTTAAGAACAAAAGTTAGGCGCACCAGTGCACTAGAGCCCTGTCTTAAGAGCACTAGTAAGATTGAAAAAGGCGCACTACTTGTGAGGAATTTGGTCTCTACTAGTACTACAAGTAAGCATTTTTGACCCTGGTAAGATCACTACAGTTAATTAAAGGTATCTGCGATATTAGAATAAATCCTCAAAGGGCCTTCCATACAGTGGTCACTACTGACTTGATTTTATGTGGCCTACATCATCACAACATGAGACATTTGACCGCAAATATTCCATATCAAAACGTTTTGGTGAACTTCACCAAAATATAATGCATTTTTGAACAATCAATAAGCAGTTTTTTGTACATATACAACTAGCACAATAGCAGACATACATTTGATCATGAATATCTCAAATTAATATGTAACACACTTGGGATTGCATTTCAATAAACAGTACTCTTTTCATGTTTAAAAGGATGCTTATAACTATAACACAAACACCAACGTTAAACTTGTAAAACTATAAATTCACTGGAGAGAGGATTTGGAGAAACATGTCCCAGGGCGTCATTAATAACAGCGCGTCAGTAGATATTACAATAACACCAGTAAACAGGACGTCTTTTGGCGTTGTTGCATTCGGCGTCCAATTTCCCCACTCTTTATCCTTCCACAATCCCATATTCATTTCAGGGCCCTTCAATAATGAGCCGCTGCCTCGCTCTGAACAGATAGCGACACACAGTACCACTCTGACAGGTCCGACCACACTCTGGTCCCGGATTTAATTGCTTTTGAGCGACGCTAACAAAAGAGTCATTTAGTCCTCATACAATGGTGTTCTCAGCTGGCCTGCCCCACTTACTCCAGACAGAAACTTTTTAATTCAAAGTGCTGTGTAGATTAATTTTCTGATATGTTAAACATTGTTCTGCATACTAATTGACACCGTTTTTTATTGTGCAAAGCGAGTCTTTTCATCAAGGCATAATTAAAAGGGTTGGCAAGGCTTTTATGGCACACGTTAGAGCAGAAATTAGCCAATTAGCATTTGGGTTTGGGGGCTGAAGTGACCATCACAGCGCTGGGTTTTCTTTGATGTGCTCCACTTAATGGTTTTCATTCCCTGTTTCAACTATTTAGTATTCCAAACCCAGGGAGAAGGACGGAGGAGAAATTAACAGGCTGTGTATCTGTCCTAACGCCGAGCAAATAAAGAGAATTTTCTGTTGTTCATCTAATGATGTCTAATGATTTCTTACAGGCAGAACTAGAATGCAAAATGTATGTTTATTATTTCTCAAGGCTTAGTAGTTAAGACAACACAAAAGCTAATTCCTGACCCTGACCTTGTTTTTACCAAGCACTACATTATGGTTCAATGTCAAAAACAAACGCTGGCCCTTAGCGTAATCGAAGCGATACACATATACTCTGATTTGTTGATATGGTTATAATGTAATAATGGCAATATTTTATAAGAACATGAGTTTTCAAAGCACACAAACACAGTATTGTGCATTTGTTGTTCTACTCGCTGTGTGTACCCAGCAGCCAATAGCTTTCTGGGACTCTTCGTTATGTTGTTGTTTTCACAGTTTACACAACATCAGAGGAGGTGTATGGGCTGACATTTGTGCCACTAGAAAGTTAAACTGAATATGTTGTATTTGAATTTGAAGTACTCAAATTGAATTTAAATTGTCCAAGTTGAATGAAAGCTTTTTTTAAACTAAATTGAATTTATTTATTTAGCCCAGTCTCGACTAGACTTTCTGTCTATGCTCTTTGACCCTCTTCAACACTTAGACACACTCAGACCCCGCCTCTGACTCAGTTAGATAAACTATTTCTGCCAATATTTAATGTACTTGATTAGATATAATAACATAACATAAGAAGCCCATATATGTTAAAGTGGATCTGTCTGCTTCTTACAGGGCTGTTTTAAGACTTGTTGTTTTATGGATGAACCAGGTTGTTCCTCTTCTTCAGGTTGTTCCTCCTCAGAATGAAGAAAGGAACACATCTATGAGCTGCCGATTTGTAAATTCACAAACAAAAATCCTGCTCCAAGCAAAGTATATGGATCTGAACTGCTGGTGGAGGGTCCAAAGATGGGGCAGTACTGACAGGTATGAGCGTGTTTAATGTTAGTGAAGATGTAGCGACTGTTTTACCATTACCAATGTAAACCTGCCACTGCTCTGACTGGATAAAACTGCTCTAACTCTCAAATGGTAAATCTAATCACTGACCAATTATGAACTTGTTTTTTTTTAGTATTCCAACAGAGTAAGCGTAGTAATAAATAGGAATATTACACCACTCAGTGTGTGAAGCGAGAATAACATGCCAAACCTCCCAAAGCTCTGTTTCTATGGAGTGCTGTTTAATCGAGCAGCAAACATCTATATTAAAGCAACCACCTTGTCACTTATCCTAAAAAGCTTACTTGTTTAATGATCATTAATATCCAACCATGAAACAAAATGAGCCTTAATATACGATACGAGCCATCTGTCGTCAGAGCCACTCTTACATATGGTGATAAATTAACCGAAACACCAGTCAATTAGTGCACAGATAAAACAAGGCAACACTTTTCTCTATTTTGCATTCTGAAAGAAAAACAGACTTCTCTTCTATAAATTGTCTGGACATTTGGACTATACATTTCATTAAGTTTCATTTCATTTTTGAGACCCCAAAAGCAAAAAACAAATAATAGCAAAAGCACTGACTTATGTTATAATTTAAAGCAAATGATGAAGGACTCTTTTGGACTCTTTTATATGTAAAAAGAAAGTTCAAGTGGAGAGGCCATGTCCAAATCAGTGGAAAACAGAGCAACTGTCTGGTCAAAAATCAGTCACCCTGATGAGACAGTCCATGTTTGAATAAAGGACTTTTTTTCTCACAAATACCTCAAAGACGGCCTCGGATATATATATATATATATATTATCCATACTGCTTTATAATATGATCAACTTGATTTTTGGCTAGTCAATTGTTCTGCTAATTACATGTGACCTCATGCTTGAAGATTCTTGACAACACTATAGACCCACACTCTATTGTTATTGTTAGTCCACATAAACTCTGGTGATATCCACAGTGGAATAAAATGGAGTATTTGCAAAGAAAATTATGTGAAGCCTTTTTTGCCTGTTTTACTTCAAACCTGACCCAGAGCAGGCTTTTCTAATAAATGTTACTGTTTTACATTTAATATCAAAAAGACAATGATGTAGTTCTGATGTAGTTAGATAAAAAAATGCAGTGTGTGATTTAAAACAGACCTGAGCCTGGATAACCTTCCTTTGACTGCCACAGAGCAACATTGTAGAACATAATTATAGTCCTTGGGTGCCCTCTGGTGGTCAAAGATAAGTTTATGTGGTCTTAAACCAAGTTTAAAGTTAGATAAAGTTATGGGTTTAAGCTATCAGACTAGAGAAGATCAATTACAATACTTGTATTTTGGATATCCATTGCCTATATAGTATTAAAATATTCTTGTTTTGCATGTAGCTTATTTGCTGAATTACTCTTTTTGGCTTTTTGGTGTCACAGTGGCTCCTTTACTAAAGGTGTTGGTTGTACAACTTTTTCCATGCAATCTTTGTCATTTATCAATCTGAACATGGGCGTACAGTACGCTCAAATCCCACGCCAGGTCAGTAGCATGTGTAAATGTACACAGGTTCAAAGCCAGCACCAAGCTGAGCAGCACAACCACTATATAGAACTAACGCATTGGCCCTTTGATAATATTCCATATCATTTGTAACAATAGTTTAGTATTTTATTTACTATAGGACTTAGGACCATTGCAGCGCGAGCTTTTAGATCATTTTGTGTGTGTATTATTGATACAGTCTATAAAAAGCAATCTGTTTTATTTAGTTTTTATTTAAGGCTTTTATGACACTCAAACACTAATGCTAAGTAATGTCACCTTAGTAAACTGTCAGTAGTGGTTTATTTAAGCAAAAACACACGTGTTGTTATTAGACAACTTGTTAAATGATGCCATTTAACAAAAAAAATGTAGGTTTTTACAGGCAGAGTTATAAATCAAAGTTTAAAATGTTTACAAAGGCTGTTTACAGGCCATATTAACTTAAAAAAAAAAAGAGGTGCCGGATACAGTCAAATAGGCCCCATTCCCGATTTAGGAGGTGGTAAAATATATTCCACAGTGTTCCCCACAAATTAAGCACATGTTTACCAAGAGCCGTGGTTCACACCCCCTTATCCCGGGACAATGTTACGTGTGTGTCTGTCAGTGTAACAGGTGTGTCTCTCAGTGTTACAGGTGTGTCTCTCAGTGTTACAGGTGTGTCTCTCAGTGTTACAGGTGTGTCTCTCAGTGTTACACGTGTGTCTCTCAGTGTTACAGGTGTGTCTCTCAGTGTTACAGGTGTGTCTCTCAGTGTTACAGGTGTGTCTCTCAGTGTTACACGTGTGTCTCTCAGTGTTACAGGTGTGTCTCTCAGTGTTACAGGTGTGTGATTGTTGGTCTGGGGCTTGGTCTGGAAGTTGTTTTTGGTACAATTAAGGGCTTTGGTCGGGCTTTCTTTCCCCAGTGTTTTTTAACATGTTTATTGTTTAACGTAATATCTTTTTAATTTTCTTAAAATAAGAGTTATGACAACATGTATACGTAAAATTTACACATTCAAATAGGTAAGCCTTGGATGTGGTTTAGTTGTGAATAAAAAAAGTTTGTCATATTTCATTCGAGGATTTATTTGTCATTTTATGCTCAAGGAAGGGTCTCTTTTTGACGTATTATGTGCCTCCATGCCGTAAACTCTGTGGGTGAGTCCATCTGAGCAGTGAATATTTAGGGGCATTTTATTAAAATCACACCAGTTTCAGTCCTCTGGATTTATCAACAGCTTGTGCGTACAGGATTGGCCTGGTTTTATTTACAATTACATTTATTCATTTAGACAGTTTTATTCAAAGCGACTTACATTGTTCTACAGTAATTACTAGTGTTACAGCCACTAGAGGCAAGGTGGGTTAAGTGACTTGCCCAAGGACACAACGACAGTATGAACTGTGGGGAAAGAGGGAATCGAACCGCCTACCTTCCGGTTGAAGGACGACTGCTCTACCCACTGAGCTACTGCCGCCCCGTTTTATAAATCACACTTTGTCATACAGCCACTTTTATGCACAGATGCGAATACACAAATGTGTATACAATATGTGTATGTGCATGGGTGAACTTCTGCTGTACAGTATGTATCATGAGGAAATCTGCAGTTTTGCAATAGCACTGCTCAAAGATCTGTGGTGCTCTTGTATTTTAGTCTGAAGATAAACATTACCCCGAGGAGTCAAGGGCCACAGCTGCAGTGAGGCCTCATGTCCCATTATTGGACATGCCACAAAAAGATGGTTTGGTGGTGAGAAACTAACAGGACCATGCTTCCTGGAAGTAGCCTATTTTGTAGCGTTCTGATTTGAAGAAGCTATGCCTTGCAAAATTTCTTGATTCTTTATCTTCTTATGACTATTGGCCTGTGTCATAAGGTAACCACCAGGCAACCAAGGTCAAATTACAGAACAATCAAGCCTTTTTTTAAACTTCTCTATAACATTTGTGGCACGACCAGCATACACCCACATTGTACAGAAAAACCATTAACATTCAACTCATCCAATCACAAACTGTAACATGACTCATATTCTAGCAGCCAAAGACTGACAGGCTACTATTGTATTTCAAAGACACTTTTTATTTGAACTTAGACACATTAACAAGAACTTGTGTTACTCGATCAACAATAATAAATATAATGCTATGTCATTACAATATGTATTGACATAGCATAACATGTAGTAATGTTGACTTACATTACTTTTGACCATAAATCACAAGTTCTGTTATGTCCAGGTGTGCTCTAATGATATTACAGTAGAATCAGTACATCACTGACCATATAGGCAAGACAGAATATAAATTTTTATATAGCCCAATATTGTCCAAAATACAGCTGCCAGAATTTTAACGAAGACCACATTACATTCGAAAAACACATTGCAGTAATCCAGCATGGACAAAGTTACGGATAAGAATTACAGCATCATATTATATTGAACTGTGGCTGAAAGATGTCTATACTGTGGTGACTTGGGCCTGTTGGACTGGACTGGTCAGCTCTGTTTTGGGTGTGAGGCTGGGATGACATTCACACTTGCATTCCAGCAGGTCATTTAAGTCACCTAATGCATGTCTTTGACTGGAAAAACACCAGACCTGGAGTATTTTACCACAACTAACAATTGCCTTGTGGAACTCAAGATTTAGAGTTTTAGTTACATGATTTATAGTAATTTATAGTAATCTAGGTAACCCTTTCCTAAATATTGTTTCTCTTAGATCAACATTGACTGTTTACTTCACTCTAAAGCAAAACTACAGCACTTGGACTGGTACTCTTCAACATAACTACTATACTATTTCAGAAATCTAATATGTAGCCTAGCCTATAGAGGAGATTAAGCCGAACACTTTGAAAAAGCTTTTCATGCTCGTACGGACTGAAAATGGGGGCATAATTCATTTGCCATTTCTAATGTGTAAAGGCGTTCAGGACACATGGGTTTAGTGTCTTATCGAACCTAAATACGCTGGACAAAAGCGCGCACTTTCAAATCTAGCGGTGAAAACACCGGAGGTTTACTCTTTTGTCCCAACTTCTAGGACCAGTGTGCTGTTCTAGGTCCCTTGATGAGTGCAGCCACCAGAGGGCGCACCTTGTGTTTACCACCACAAACACACTTTGTGGACTCCTACCACCAGTTATTCCCGTCAGCTAGGGTTTTAGAGTTTGTATCCTTTTGTTTTCGGCAGTGAGCTGGGACAAAGCAACCTCCTGCATGCATCCCCTGGCCACGCACTGGTCACGTTTTATCTCAGCCAATCAGAGTCGACCGGGAGGCGGTGACGTTTTCTCTCCACCAATTAGAAGCGCCCGGGAGCTGTGCGGTACTATAAAGTCCAACGAGGAAACACAAGGGGAGCAGGAATGAACAACAAAAGAGCGACCATCGCTGGCCATACTCTGAAAGACTCTTGTTATCGCTATATATTCTTCTACACTTAACACACGGTAAGCTCTTTAACGTAACTGCAGCTGGCTAAACGTTTACGATGATTTTTGACCGTAACTTAGCTTTTTTGTGCTGGCTTAAATGCAATTTTTTAGGTTGACTTTGCTGTTGTTAGACGTCAAATAAGTAGCCTATATTCTCGTTTGTTGTCTTTTTACGGTCGTGTTGTTACATTTTACAATGCATTTTATGTTGTTGGCATTCCCATTGCTTTTGTTTCATTTATTTATTTTTTTAGCTTGCTCTTTGGCTTCTATTGTGGTCTTTCTGTTTTGTTTTTTTTTTTTTTAAGCTATTACCTTTTTATTCGCTACCAAAGCTAAAAAGGCTAACATATTAACAACAAACATGCATTTGTGGGCTTGAAAGAAAATAGTAGAGAACTTTGTTTTCTCCTGGGCCTTTAAGTTTAATAGCCTATATTTGCTATTTTCTTTGCATTATATAACAGGGGTTTAACTTGTAAATAAAGAATGGACTTGTACGTGTAAATGAATAGTTATGCAACAGGTTTGCGTTTATAACATTGTTTCTACATCTCATGTCTTGTCATCCTGTGGTACAGCTTTAGTCTCAAAATGGCCACCTCATTAAGTTCTAAACTGAACAAAGCTGTTAAGCAGCAGTACATGGAACTCCCCCAAGGAGATAAAGTCCAGGCCATGTACATCTGGATTGACGGCTCTGATGAGGGGCTGCGCTGCAAGACCAGAACCTTGGATTCTGAACCCAAGACGGTAGAAGGTAAGAGGAGCGGCTGCTTCTGATTGATGTGATAATTTGAGTAAAAACAACATGTTGAAACCCTATTGATTTTTCTTGTTTGTCAGAGCTGCCAGAGTGGAACTTCGACGGATCCAGTACATATCAGTCGGAGGGCTCCAACAGTGATATGTACCTGGTCCCGGCGGCCATGTTCAGAGACCCCTTCAGGAAAGATCCCAATAAACTGGTGCTATGTGAGGTGCTCAAGTACAACCATAAACCTGCAGGTGAACTACCAGCTAATGTAGTATTCACACCCTTTACATTTCCCAAGGTATCCATACTGAAGGCTTAAAAAAAAAAAAACTAAAGAAAAAAATGCAAATAAACCAATTGGCCCAAAAAAAGGTTTCTGAAGCCTCAATTACCTCACCCACACAGGTTGGTTGATGCACCTTATTTCTTACACATTTATTAGACCATTTATAAATTCAATTTTTTCCCACTTTCCTTCCAAATTTCAACGTGTTTGACTTTAATAAAATATTTCTTAATGCTAATACAGTAACATGACACTCTAAGTTGTAGCCCTCTCGTTTTCCATAGACTAGTTCCAGTATAATTGACGCACCACAAAGTTGTTGTAATTGAAAACACATGGCTAATTTGCTCCAATAAACAATTTAATGGCCTACACCCACATTATGCACGTGATGATCAGTTAATGCATATAGAAACTCATTTTTGTGCAATACCATCTGTGTTTAACATGCTTTGACCAATATGGCCAGCAGGAATCTTAAATGGTTGAATAAAATTCTGTGCCAAAGCAAGACTTGATTAACCACAACTTTCCACAACTACTTGTTTCAATACAATTTGGATTGTGATGTAGTAGGTCAGCGGTGGTTTGATAGTAAGACATGTGGACATACTTCTAAAATCAAATCCATTCCTTTCACGCTAAATGGCCTAGTTAAGTCTAATCTACTTTATTTCTAGAGCACATTTGACAGTTGGCTAAACGCTGCATATAACAGTAATATGATAACTATAAAAACACAAGCGCACACTAATAAGATGAGTGCCATGATGTATGTGTTTTATGTGCAGAAACCAACCTGCGGCACACGTGTAAAAAGATCATGAGCATGGTGGACAGTAACCACCCATGGTTTGGTATGGAGCAGGAGTACACTCTGTTGGGTGTAGATGGTCATCCCTTTGGCTGGCCCTCCAACGGTTTTCCAGGACCACAGGGTTTGTTTTTGGTTTCCCATAACTGATTGTTTATAGGCGTAGGTATACAAAATGTTCAGCTGATTGACGGTTTGCTTGTGTTGTCATGGTCAGGTCCTTATTACTGTGGAGTGGGAGCAGACAAAGCGTACGGACGAGACATAGTGGAGGCGCACTACAGAGCATGTCTGTACGCCGGGGTGCAGATCTGTGGCACCAACGCTGAAGTCATGCCAGCTCAGGTATATTTCTAGTCTCAATTTTAAATTTGTTTTACCACAAGTTAGAAAATATGTTCTACCTTTTTCTAATTACACTGAACTGTGTTGTGGCTTTTCAGTGGGAGTTCCAAGTTGGTCCATGTGAAGGCATCAACATGGGAGACCACCTGTGGATAGCCCGCTTTATTCTGCATAGAGTTTGTGAAGATTTTGGCGTTGTGGCTTCATTTGACCCCAAACCAATCCCTGGCAACTGGAATGGTGCTGGCTGCCACACAAACTTTAGCACAAAGGAGATGCGGGATGATGATGGACTCAAGTAAGTGCCCCATGGTGGTGGGTTTTTATAAAAATAAAAAAAAATCCCATTTTACTTAAGCTAAGTTTTTGTCTTTTACTCCTTGTGATTTCTTTACAGAATCATCGAGGAGTCCATCGAAAGGCTTGCTAAGAGACACCACTATCACATCTGTGCCTATGATCCCAAAGGCGGGCTGGACAATGCCAGGCGCCTGACTGGTCACAACGAAACCTCAAACATCGACGAGTTCTCTGCCGGTGTGGCAAACCGGGGCGCCAGCATACGGATCCCCCGCACGGTCGGTCAGGACAAGAAAGGTTACTTCGAAGACCGCCGCCCATCTGCCAACTGCGACCCTTACATCGTGACGGAAGCTCTTGTACGCACATGTATACTGAAAGAAGAAGGCGAGGAGCCTGTAGAATACAAGTGAACTTTTAATTTAGCCATGTCTTTTTCAAGATTTCAAGACCCGTGTTGGGGACTGTGTACTCTTGGTTATATGCAGAAATACTTTACCTCCACCACAACACTGCCTTTTTCTGAGCATTGTATTGTTGTAGTTGTATGGCATTGTCATGGTTTTAATATGTACTAATACCATTTCAATCTGCTCTGTTTCTGTAACTGTTCACACAAAGGATCCCAGCATTCGAATGTTATAGCCTTGTATTATTGTATACTCAAAACGATTTTGTACTCTTTTAAAAATACATGTCTACTTCAATGAATTTCACTTGAAGAAAAAATACTTTAATAAACTGTAACATTTTTTTTTTTTTTTTTACATCAAACTTGTGTTTAGTTTTATTCGTCATCACATTCTCTCAGCTGGTTTGACTCCGTAAAACATGACTGGTAGCTTATTAGGTCCAAGAGAGATTGGCGGTGACATCATGTGATGCAAATGGCTTTAAATGGATTTGTAACTGATTAGTGGTAACTCATTGAGTTTTAAATCCTTGCTGTAAAAGTGCTCCATCTTTAATCTGTAGTACCCAAAAAAAAGTCTTTAAATAAATATAAGTTTTGACCAATGTGTACTACAAAAACAAGATTAAATCTATTGTGCACAAAGCATTAAAAATCAATCGGCAAGAATATGAATTATGTAATCAAAAACAAAAGGACTAAGACTTTTACTATAGCATGCACCATCTCTTTTATTCAAAATGTTGTCATATTTAGAGCTGGGATTCAAAGAAGAGTGACGGCACTGTGCTCACTGAATTTTTTTTGTACCTCACACACAAAGTCACAAAACTTTCTATTTAAGCTCTCAACAGGAAGTAAAGTGTTCACTGCATCTTAATAGTACAAGTGGATAATAATATGATGAAGCCAAGTGTAGCGTTGCATGTAAATGGATGAAGTGAGAAATGATCTTATGCATAAATTATCAGGTGTGAAGAGAACAAGTTGAGCTGAATGGTAAGAAAATGGATTAAAATGCAAGGTATGAAAGGATATATTTACATTTGGGGACAATAGTGCTGGGGATTTATTATCTAAAATATCATTGTTTCAAGATCATTCAAGACATCTACCCAGTCCACAGGCAGGACTTTGATCTACCCTGCTGTGGAAGACACGTATTTTCTTTTCACAATGATCTTGTAGAGAGAACTTTGTTTCCTGTTGTTGTTGACTTTATTCATTCATTGTTTTCAGAGGATTCACAGTTTACACAAGAGTGGAGTGGCAGCTGCAACAAAAACACCGGTAGGATTCAAAAGTGTGCATTTTTGTGGAGTGAGAACGCCGTCCTTGTGTAATGGAGAGTCCAATCCAAAACAGAATCATTGCAATTTGGGCAAAAGTCTCTCTTAGACACATACACTGACAGACAGCCATCAGCACACCATTGCTGCCAGGAGCAGGAATCGATCCAATGAGCGCTCACCACTTTGCCACTCTGCATCCTGTATATTTTTTATAAATGTAGTATATTAAAACCATGAACAACTGGCCTTTGTCCAGGGTGTACCCCGCCTAAGGCCCAGGGTTGCTGGGATTGGCTACAGTCACCTGTGAGCCCTAACAGGACTAAGCACCAGAAGATGAATAAAAAAGTGTATAATCTTTTAAATCATATATACTTGCATACTGAACTGAACACTGGTATGTTCATTGCTGTTGCAATGTTAAATTATGTATCTTTTAACCTTTTACACTATTTCATGACCAATTCCACTAGAGACTTTATCAACCTGTAAATTATGTCCATAGACACCAGTAGGCTATTATGCCCATAGTTACTGCCTACATACTGTAGCCTACAGTCTAACTACCCATCTACAATGTACATAGGCTACTTATGTCCATAATACATACTGAATCTAATCTAATGTAATGTACTGCCAAAAGCAAAATCCGAGATCACAACAGCATACACTTTTGCTAAAGGCTAGTATTAGTCAATAGTATCAGGCCATTTAGATTTTGTACTTTAGCCTTGGAATGTAAAGGTGTCAATGCTAAACAGTAGCTATTTAGAGTCATGTGTCAGTATGATTATATTATACTATTTGATTATTCTGCTAATGAATTCCTGACAGTAAAAAGCAGTCTGCACAGTTCCTGTGCTGGAAAAGAAGACATTAGCAACAACACAAAGACCACCATGATGTTAACAAAGCCTGTGAAAAATACATTGTAAATACTTTAATGTCCATTTAAATGTGTGGTCTATTTTGAGCTGGACATTCCGCGAGCAAAGTTCTCAGACCCTTTGATAAACATGTTAATGGTTTGTTAATGGAGGATGGCATTAATATAGCACCTGTAAACGTAAACTGATTGCATTAAGGAACATTTTTTATTATACAAACATGTGCTTTACTAAAAACAAACAGTTGTATTGTTCTTTAAGCTCGTCTTTCTTTTTGGCTCATGAAAGACTGAAACAGTGCAAGAGGGACATCATGCTTAAAAACAGGACTGTCCTGGCTAAAATAGGACGTATGGTCACCCTAGCTGTGTACTGTTTTCCGATACAAAGCAGAGTTTTTTTTGTTTCTGGTGTCGTGTTGCCCAGCCTCGAACTAGACATCATCTCTTATATACCACCTACAGAGATGATAATTAGTAGGGCTAAAATAATGTTGACTTCAAAGTGGATTTATCAAAACAAATTGTTGGCCTCAACGCACTGAGGCTGGGTTGGTCACTGACTGTAATCACAACACTTTTATAAGTCTTTGCATTCACACAAGAATTTTACATTTAGTCTGCCACAGATTTACATAGATTTTTACAAAACTATACCACTCATATACGATTAGCCTGCTCTGTGTAAAGTGGAGGCAGCAATTCTTTGAAAAACAAACCCAGTAGTGAGTATTCACTCACGCGGTCATCTGCGTTGACATATGGGAACACTGCTATTATTTCAAAAAAGATCAAACTGTTTACGCAGAAAAAGTGGCTGGAAAAAATAATGCAAAGGGTCTGGTTTCCAAGGCAACCCCATTCTTGGCTCGGGAAATCTGGTGAGTGGAGGAGAGGCAGGGGTGAGGCGGCATGCAAGCCCTATTACATAACAGCAGGCAGGTCGGGATTATGTATAGGGAACGTAACAAAGGGAAAGACAACCAGACAAAGGGCTTTGGAAAACAAGAAGTAGAGATAGTAATACAAAGCTGCTACATTATTCTGTGTCCAATCAGTTGTCCATTGTCTTGCAATTTGGTCACTGCAGTCCAAGTACTGAAGAGCTAACCTGGCCATTGTACAGCTTGGAGGTTTAATGTGGCCTTCAGGATACCCCTGTCCAATCTGCACATGTTCAGAAACAAGGGATCAAAAGTAAAATGAATGTGAATGGAGTGATTCATTTGATTTCACCAAGCTTTACCATTTATTTCACACAATAAATACATTTTAACATAACTTAACCTTTATTTATTGTGTGAATAAAATGGTAAAGCTTAGTTTGTGTTCACTGTTTTTAAGTAATCATTCTGACAAAGTATGTGCTGTATAGCCGTCCCTCTGAACAGATTGTAACCCAAAACAATGTTCTTAGTCGGTCATGGAGTGTGTGGAAATAATGACACAATAATTCAAAGAAAAGATAAAATTTATGTTCCTGACATGTAGCATGTTAAATATGTAATTACTTTGATAAAGGCTAAAATTTTGGGGCTTGTTTTGGCAAATAGTGGGTCATTAAAAATCTAAAAGATCAAGGAAAAAGTAAAGGGTCCCAACATGGGTCCAGTTGAGAACAACTGAGTTACAGCAAGTTTATGTTTTATTGGCGACCTACTGGTACATAATCCAAAATGGTTGCGTGAAACAGCAACACCAATTATTGGTGTTATTTATTCTACAAGACGACAATCTTTTTTTACAAGAATTCTTTTGGCGATGTTGACACTTTTTAAGAAAAGCAGCAAATCTGACAAAACATTGATCCAAAATGGCAGACTTCCTGTTAATCACCTTAAAGAGGAAGTAGCTCTGTTTGGCGTTACCTTCAATGTATTTCAACAAAATTAAAAGTTAAGAAAAGTTCAAATTAAAGTTGAAACCAAACAATTTTTTTTGCTCATAAATTTTGGGTTGGTTTTTATGTTTTTTTTTCCCCTCTGCATTAACAAACTTAAATAGTATTCCATAACAAGACAAGCTATTTAAATGATCATTTAAACAGCATAATTATTTGCAATTTATTAAAAACATTATTGGATTTTTTTTTCTTAAAATAATCTTTCTAAGCATCCAATCTCTGCTCCTTTTTATTACTCATCTTAAAACACTTTTCACATCCATCTTAAAGAGTTGCACAGATTGTAAACACGAAACAGGAAGTAGCTCTGTTGGATTTCAATTTAATCAGAATTTTGCTGGGATAATTTTTTGGGGTGGGGTTCAGTGATTTGTCAGTACTGCTATACAAGCAACAATATTCTCACATAACAAGACTTTTACATTAACAGAGAGTAAAAACACAAGCTGCTTAAATGCTCCAGAATGAGGAGCTCGAGATGCAATCACACTAACGGCAAATGAACGGCACCCTGAATGCTTTAGCTTTAACCTAATCACGAGTCTTGCATTTTTCAGTCACTATCTTCAGCTCTTACCACTGTCCCAGCCACCCCAACCCCGCCCCCACACGGTCCCTGGGTATTGACTTTGGGGACTTGTCATGAAAAAAAGCTTCATGGCCAGGGTGCGTCTTGGTGGATGGAAACTTTCAGCAGCTGTCAAAGCAGAGCAGACCAGCGCCTGTTACTATAGTGCAGGAAATGAGGTTTGAAGGGATCGCTAAGTCCAAATTCAGGCCGAAAAGCCACTAATGTTTAAACAATGAGGATCCTTGTGAGCGTGTGTGTGTGTCCCATTAAGTCTGAGGGGAAAATGTCGCATGTGCACCGCAGCTGACTGTGATGATAGGATACTCGAGAAAGAAGGGGAAGGCTGGGACGAATGGGAAAAGATTTGCAGAATTTAAACTTCAAGTACAAGTTCATGAATATTATCCAAAAACAGCACAGAACAACAAATGTCATTTACAGTACAGTGTTGCAATTCTGTGCCTCCTCTGTCTAGCTCTATCAACCAATACAATAAAGATACATGTTCTGCAATGAATTAAATTACCTAATTATTTATGCCTTATTAAAATCAATACAATGCCATGGAGCAGTGGTTCTCACTTGGCTTCACATAATATGACTAAATATTTGAAAGCATATTTTCCACGTACCCTCTGCAACCCTCTAAGAACGTGGCCTCACCAGTTAAGAAGGCAGGCCTTAGAGCACAGATGAACAAGGCAACGATAGTGGTGCTACTTTGTGTGCAGTAGCTCAGTGGTAGAGCGGCCGTCCTTCGACCGGCGGTTGGGTGGTTCAATCCCCGCTCGACACATTCCAAAACATCATAACATCCCGCTCTCCCCCGCATACTGTTGTTGTGTCCTTGGGCAAGACACTTAACCCACCTTGCCTCCAGTGGTCAGCTGTAACACTGGTAAAGCGCTTTGAGTTCCTACTAGGTGAAAAAGCGCTATAAAAATAATAATAAAAAAACTATATAATGGAAGCAAAACTACTTGTTACACTACGTGACTTTTCATATCAAATGCATTGCTTTAATTTACTAAACAAAACTTTGAATGCAACACTTTAAATGCAACTCAAAGATATGAAAGATATTATATGAACATAAAAGTCCAATTTCTCTCAAATATTGTTCACAAATCTGTCCAAATCTGTGTGAGTGAGCACTTCTCCTTTATCGAGATAATCCCTCCACCTCACAGGTGTGGCATATCAGGATGCTGGTTCGAGAGCATGATTATTGCACAGGTGTGTCTTAGGCTGGCCACAATAAAGTCCATCAAAACCTGACAAATACTTACATAAAATGGCATTAAGATCTACAGTTTTTCTCTCAAACAAATATTACTACAAGAACGTTTAGTGTTAAAGCTTCGAGAGTTAAGCCACAATGATCCGTTTAATCTGTGGGCTGCTCATGTGAGGTGAAGGTTAAAGTCAAGAATCTGAACCATTGATTCATTTACATTTACATTTAGTAATTTAGCCAACGCTTTTATCCAAAACAACTTAGATTAAGCTTCTATTCACCAGTGTTACAGCTGACCACTGGAGGCAAGGTGGGTTAAGTGTCTTGCCCAAGGACACAACAGCAGTATGAACTGTGAGGAGAGCCAACCATCCAGTGATAGAACAACCGCTCTACCACTGAGCCACTGCGTGTGATTTATCTAATTTAAGTGACCTTATGGATTCTCTTATGTATTGAATGGTCTAAACTGCAATTGCGGCTGTTGAAGAAATTTACATGTAATGGAACATTTTAACTAACACCAAAATAAATTTATAAAAGACACATCCAACTGCAAAGGAAACGAGAAGGATCTGTCTGCAGAACTGCACTTGCACTCTCACTGCACTAACCCACTCTCAGCCGTCAACTGCACAGCACCTGTAAAGGAAGTGAAGGTGTCAGCCAGGTGCTATTGAAGGAAACGACCATTGACCAATGTAAACAAAAACACAGTTTTCTGCCAATGTATAACAAAAGCTCATTGGCCAAACACACAGTTGCTTCTGTTTAGCCCAATTGAATTCCTCCAACAAAATGTGAACATTTATCCATCAATCCATTTTCTTCCGCTTATCTGGGGTCGGGTCATGGGCAGCAGTCCAAGCCCAGACTTCCCTTTCCCCAGACACTTCCTCTAGCTCTTCAGCGGTTTAACCGAGGAGTTCCCAGGCCAGCCGAGAGACATCTCGTCTTAGGTCTTCCCTGGGGTCTCCTCCTGTTGGGACATGCCTGGAACACCTCCCCAGGGAGGCGTCCAGGAGGCAATCAGAACAGACTCTTCTCGATGTGAAAATGTTTTTTTTTTTGTAAATTTAAGGTTTCATTTGTTTTAAATGTGTTTTTGTACTTTATATTGAGTTACGTCCAGTCCATGGTCATGCTTAACTTTTCCCAAACCTGTTTATTTGGATTGCCAATGCCAGTGTGGATGACAACAAAATTTTCTTCATTGTTTATAATTAAATACATTCATTTAGCTCAAAGGCTTTGTGCCATTTCTGGTTTTGGCCTTTCTAAAGACTATAACCAGGACAAGACACAAGAGTAAAAATGTGTTTGAGCCTGAGACAAGACCACAGCCTTAATATAGTGGTCTTGAGATTCTTCAGCAACTATATTTAATCAACTGTCAACAAAATATCATGATCAAAGAAAGAATCAAATATTGCAAGTGTGGTTTCATGTTTTTGGGGGAACATTTCAACGAACACCAAAACCCAAGCAAGGTTTCTTCATTCTGGTGTGAAGCCTGGCTGGTGTGAAAGGTCTAGCTGTGTCACACTTAAAGTCATTGCCAAGACAGGACATTGTAAATACTTAATCTGTTTGGCTCCTCTTCTTAAAGACAAGACCAGGCTAGACATCTTTCTCCTAAAGAGCACTTTCCTCTCTGTCTGCACATCTGGTGTCGAGTTACCGACGCATGGGAACAACAAGTTCTCTTCTTTCTTTTCACTTGTGACTATGTAGCACAGCATGGGAACATTCTGTTATTCAACAAATTGAATCAAATTTGACCAAAACCAGTGCAATGACTGGAGGTTTGGGCCCAAAATATAAACTAAAAAAATCAATTTTACTGTTGTGGCTTGGTTGAACTGAAACAATGCTTTGAGAATTTGACATAAAAGCAAGTTGTAAATTAAATTGAATACTTGAGTGAGGTTTGTGAGCAATTTACATCCCCCATCCTGCATTTTACAACCCCCTATCCACAAGCCTCACCAACCCCCATCCTTCCTCGGTCAGTGGATAGTGGAATTTTACAAAGGTCAAAGGTGAGTGGGTGAAGTTTACACAAGCCCTTTAAACAGTATAGTATATGTTTTGAATGAGTTGTATGATTCATGTATAGGTACAGTATTTGTAGGAGCAATGGAGGTTCAATTTCATCTGAAACTAAAAGTCTCAAACTCAAATATGACCTAATTATCAATCCACAATGATAATTTACCAGTTTTTACTCAAGAAGGAATATATTATTAAAAGTTTAAATACATTGTTGCATAGAGGCTTTGCATTTATTTATGTACGTGGACACTGGTGGTGAGATTTGGTAACAACACTAAGCTTTATCCAACAAACAAGAGCTCAACATAATAACTAATTGTGTCAAACAAACTCTTTCAATTCTTCACAATTTCTTAACTTTCAGAAATATCAAAATTATATCTTAATAGCTTGGGTTTTCATGGATTGAGAAAAGCATCCTCCGGCAAACAAGAGGCCAACCCACAAATGAATCATTGTAGTTTTAGCAAAACACGTTGTAGTGTAAACAGCATCTAAATGCATTGATTCCACAAGTTTCACAGCCACATTTCATCTTTCCGGGACCCTAGTGTCAAGTCTGAAGCACCCTGTTGTGTGAACCTTTACAGTGTAGTCTCTGTGGTGAGCTGATGACAAGAACGCCATGTGTCTGGAGTTAAACCCTCGTATTCTCTGCAGCTGATTAAACTTTACTTTAAATTGTTTGGTTAAGGTCCTCACATGTTTGAATTACTGTCGTTTCAATATTAGCATAAGAATCACTGCAAAGCACTCAGCTCATTTGTTTGTTAGGTTTGTGTTAGCTCCGTCAGCCTAATTTAGTTTCATCCCCCTGCTCTTCCCCAAATTCAGGACTCTGGGCTGAATACATCAGGCCCCATTGGGTGGGACTTTACACCTGTCAATCAGCAAATAAAGAAGATGATTACTTAAGTCACAGTCTTTTTTCTTATATTTGTGGAAATTTAGATAAAATGGTGCCATCAAAACTATAAACACTACCTTTTAGATCTTCAAAACGTTTTAACATAAAAACAATACATTGTAATAATATTTCTACTAAATGTTTTACAATTGATAGGACACCGAGCCCATTGATACAAGACAGTCCTGAACATGATGCAAAATAATGAATATATGTATTTTTTACAGATTTGCTTACTTTTAGATTTAAATTAGGTGTTGTATAATACACACATTTGTATCTACTATCTTGTTTTAGAGTAGGATACAATGATAGAACATACGAATATTAAAAACAATACTGCTACATTCCTTACCTCTGTTTGATGCTGTCTAGTTTCACCTGAACAAACTGATAAAAACTGATAATGTATTCTTTGGGGTAAAGTCATACATACAAGATAAAAACATGTAATTGATAATAGTTTTTGAAATCACTCTAGAAGCCTTGTTAGTTGTTTTTTAATAGAAATGCATTAAGGTGCAGTAGGCAGTATGTTTATTTATAGCTACGTAATTCAGTATTACCACATTCTTTCCACATTGTCTGAAACCAAAATCATTTACACAAGTGTACTTGATCTGTTTGTTTTGGCAGCATCAATCCAAACCTTTATTATTTCTAAAGTGCATGATTATTGTTTTAGTCAGATTTATTGATAGCCTCCATCTTTAGCACCAGACATTTAACATAATCTATAAATCCTCCTCGGTTTCAGGGAGCAGAACAAAAAAAATCACATACAACACAAAGCCAACTGTCCTGCTATCCAAATGTACACCAAAATTTAAATACTTGATTTCCAGAGCCAGATCATTTATAAAGGAGACAGATCATCACCTTGTTTAACCACAAAGGGTATATTAAACCAATCCGTCTGCTCATCATTGAACCAAACACAACTAACACAGTCTTTATACAGTGATTTAAAGCTTGATGACATTTACATCATATACATACATCACACACACATCTCAAACATACATACATCAGATACATTTGTTTCTTGTGATAACGCGATCAATCAGTATCTTGAAACATCTTGAAAAATGTGATTTCTTGTTCTAACAAGAAGAAATGTGATACTGAACAAATTTATTTTGACTGACCTGGCAGCAATACACTTCTGTAGAAACCTAAACAGGCTTATGTAAAAAACACATCAACAAACAAATTATAAAATAAAAGATTTACAATAAAACAAAACAAAACCTAAACTTTATGATTCTAAAAACTGAAAAATGAAGGGCAGAGATTGAGGGACAGTTCTTAACACCACTTTCCAAAGCAGCATCTTTCTGAGACGCTATTTATTCATTGGCAATGGCACAGCTACAAGAGCACCACAATACCTGACAGAAAACTCATTATGTGTTGTGTTATACAACAGAAGACTCAGATGTGCAGCCTCTGAAGGAATTAGGCCAATTACAATCACAGAGAGAATCAGATCTGAAAAATGTCTCACAAACTGTTCCCGTCAAAGTAAGAGTTTATTTAAATAAGTTGTGACGGTTATATAGACCAAACCAAATGATATTCACACGGGAAAAAAATTACTCTAATTGCATACATATTCACTCATCATCAATCCAATCACCTAAAACATCCTGATGAAACGCCCATTATTTCTTCAATATTAACCTGCATTTAAATTCTCTCTTATATCTTTGATTTTCCAAATAATATAAAAACAGAATATCATTTAATTAATTAAAGTGTTGCTACATTTCTAATAATGAACAATAACGGCCCTAGTATTGAATCTTGTGGTACACCATATTTTACGTCAATTGTTTTTGATTCACAATCTTTAATAAAAAAAACATATTGCTTTCTGCTGGACATATTATACATAAATTCATATTTATACATTTATTTATGATCTAAAGATCTCAATAGACACCAAAATACAAACTCAATATTGTCAAAAGTATGTATTCTATCCATTAAGTTCAGTGAATGTTGTAAAGGCCTAAGGCTTGCCACATTGAGCAATAAATATCAAAATATAATATCCTTGGGTACAACTTATGCAAGAAAAAGCGCAGCGAATGCAATGATTTCCGCTGCAGGAGAAAAAAGGAGTTGTGTGGAAAATTCCAGCGCCTGTATGTTCTGAATTAAGGCTGTGAAATCGAAGAACCACACACAGAATGACTCTGCACTTTTTGAGCACCGCCTGCCAGTGGGCTCAAAGACATATTCATTCATGTCCAAGATTCTATCCGGACATATTAAAGCAGTCCTTTAAAAACTTTACTATGTGAACTTTCCAGATTTGATGAAGATGAGACCAGATTCCAAACAACACACTTAATTAGAATCAGACGGCGTTCAGAAAGAAAACACAGTCCATTATGCATCTAAATAGTCAAAGTCTAGTCTAAGTAATGGTGACCATGTGTACTGATTTAATGGGGAGCGTCCCATGTTCCAACAAATATCTGTAAAAACACTCATATGTCCCACGTTTGAAATGTGTCCCTAATTTAACAAACATCCATCACTGCTACAAACTTCAAAACAACTGTCTACAGACCTTTGTCACTTTATTCATTTGTCATGCCTATGGTTTTTACCCATAAATGACATCACATTAAACCTGAGGCGGCAGCATTATTGTGCATCTATAATGTTTTGAGATTACGGTCTGAAAAGATCATGGTGCTTTTTTACTTTTTTGGTAAAGCTAAATTGACCAATGTGGTTTTTATTTTGTCTTCACTGTTAGTAGAAACCATTGTTTTAACAAAGAAAAGATCATTTTTCTCATCTGCCAGTGGGTTTGTGGAAAAAATGTATGTGTCCCGGTTTGGAGGCCTGGAAATATGGTCACCCTACTCTAAGTGCATCAGTGGTTCTTCTTTAAGTGAGACAATATGCTCATTTTTGTTACAAAGTGTGAGCTAGATGTACTATTTGGAAATTACAAAGTTTAAAATCCTCCTTATAATTCATTCATTCGTTTTCTGCTGCTTGGTCCCATTAGGGGTTGTGGTTGACTGGAGCCTATCCCAGCAGCTTTGAGTCTTATGTGGGGTAGACCCTGGACACTGGACAGTTAGTCTCAGGGTTGGGACAGCTCACACTCTTCTTGCTGTGAGGCAGGAGTGCTACCCACTCTGCCATGTGCACTCGTCCTCCTTTTAATAATAACCCCTAATAAAATTTAAATTATTTGTTCACATTTCAGAAACGAAAATACATAAAATGTCAAACAGGTAGAATTAAAGTACGGAAAATAAAAGACGGTCTTAGTGTACAGTGGCCAGGTAGGGCATAATCAAACACAAGGCAAACACAAATTAGTGCTTGGTTTAGTCTCTGTGGAGACCCTCCTGTCTGCTTCTCCAGATTGTGTGTTGACCATCTACTGTAGACAATAACTGAGTCTCAAAAATATCTAATAAACTCGCATTTACAAAATTCCAAACTATCTGTTTAAAGGTAAGAATTGATAAAGTCTCGGAGTTAGAGACAAAACGTCTTCACCTTGAAAACTGTCCAGGTCCAGGTGCTTTTACTCAAACCTTTTTTTTCAAGATGACCTGGATGACTGAGAACCTTCACAGACATGTTTAAAGGTAAAGGAATGTAGAGTTTAATTTCCAAAAAGGAATCTGTTGTTAAAAAATTTGTATTATATATTTCCATTTACAGAAAATGTATATATACATATGAAATGAAAACATTTACACTGTATAGTATACTATATATACATATATACTATAGAGCCACAGAATGAAAACAATGAGTTAGGCCATTAATATAAATGACCAAAAGTTTAATTGTAAACCTTAACAAACTCAAAGCAATACATCACACATCTATTAGGTCTGGCCTTTCCCCCAAAGATTACTCAGATGTACATCGCAGCATACATTTTTTGGTTGTTCTGCTTATTGAATCTTGCAAACATGTCTCATTCTTTGTCAAAGTCTTCCGCACTTTAAGGTTTTCTCACAGTTCCCAGGCCAGTTGTCCCTGCTGCACATGTCTCTGTTTGGTTTGGTTTGAGGATCTTCAGAGAAAGTTGTGTGTCCCTCAGGAGGACCTCCCCTCCTCTGCCTATACTGTTGGTTTATCTGTCCCATCAGGCACTTCCTGGGTGACGCTCCCTGCAGCACTTCAGTGTTAGCACAGCTTCTACATCCGGGACCACTCAGTACACCAGAACAGCGGGGCTTTACGTAACTGCCAGCGCCGCTTTGTTGTGACAGCTTCCAGATCAAAAACACACAGGCACATGGGACAGCTCCTCGTTCTGGTGAGACAATTAATTTAACTCCGAGACCCAGCATCTACTTGAAATTTGTGCATTTTCATTAACCGTTGAGAAGTGAGTAAAGTTTTGGGATGTCTCAAGTTTGGTGCTATTCAGAGGGATAGTTTAGTGTCGTGGTCTTCCCACAACAAACTGTTTGTACCACCCATTCTTCTCTGAAACCACAAACTGCTGACAACACGAGGTGACACTCACAGTCATTCTTCTGGATGCTTATTCACCAGTGACGTGCAGTGAGGTTTGTGGCTGCTGGTGAGGCACAGACTCTCACGAATATAGCGAAGCCTAAATTCTGCATGCACATTAAGTCCTGCTTTTGGTTCGTAACTTCTAAACAGCATTCCTTACACACACACAAATATACTGTACAAGGCCAACAAAAATGTTGACTTTCATTATATTGTGGAGTGTTATTGCTTTGAAGGCTTTAAGTGTAAACGATATGGAGCAAATAGACGTGTGACAGACGTGAACACCAAAGGTATATTCTCATTTTCTCATGTGTTGCATGAGGAAATAACAATAAAATTCCCTGTAAAACTTTTAAGCCAAGGCTTCTAAGGCATTCACTTTTTAGTGGAGTTTGTCTGGGACTGTCCCATTTAAACCAGTTTCTGGTTTTATTCCCAGCTTTTGAAAAACATCAAATCCATAGAGTTGTGTCTATTTCCGATAATTTGGGGACTCACTTTTTAATTTCACATATTTGGCTTGTGTTTAATGCAGTGTAGAATATAAATGCCTTGTTTTGATTCACAAAACAAAAGCTGTTCAATGCCAACGTTGTTAAAAACAAGAAACATCTGTTGCTAATAAATGCAAGCTTTGTCTTCAGGGGAAAAAGCATTGTTTTCTATCTCAATATGAATGTTGAACACAATAACAAGGTGTAATTTAGCCTACTTGAAAAATATTTGTTTTTGTGCATGAATGAGGATTATCTATTGTCCAATCTGCTGACTGCGGGGTTTAGCTCCATCTGTTCCAAATGGGTAAAGTTGAGATATACTGTAAACACACATATAAACTATATATATATGTGTGTGTGTGTGTGTGTGTGTGTCTGTATATGTACGTATATAGATGTACGCATGCAAGCAAAACTATTTTTTTTACTGCTCAAAAAAACCCCAATAATATTCAACCAAAGTAAAAGCAATTAAACAAAAACCATAAGACATTGAACTTGAGGTTGTGATGTGCATGTAATCGCTTCTGTTTATGTTGGGAAGGGTATGAAATACTGCAGCCACATCAATGGGTTCAAACTGTTACAAGAGTAAGAGAGACGCTTCAAGTGGGAGAAGAAAGATAGGAGGACTTGCTTTGTGTGTAAACAACCAATGGTGCAATTCAGGACATGTTGCAGTTGAAGAGAGGATCTGTTGTCAGGATGTGGAGCTGTTGGCAGTGAGACTGAGACCATACTATAGACACACTATATAAACAACATGACAAGATGTACAATATGATACAATGAAACTCTGATTGAAGCAGTAAGGCTACGGCCACACAACAAATACACTTAACTGCATTGGGCTTCTGAACAACAGAGCAGCTTGTGGACGTCTGAGATCAGTGAGTTAACTCCTTCTGCACAATCAATCAGACTGTGGGAGATCATAAAGTTTGGATTAATTCATTTTCTGACAACATTTGAATGTCTTCTAAGGGATTGTTGAAGCAGAACTAAGTAAGATTTGCGCAGCTCCCCCTACAGCTTCCTTCAGTGAATGGTAAGTACTCCTAGCACGGCTCTGGACAACAACGCGCAGCAAAAAGAAACAGAAACACAGAACAAGAATCCTCGATGGAGGTGGGTAATTTTAGAAATTGTCTTTAAAAATAAAATAATGTACTTTACGTACTTATGTAAGATTTTAGCAAGATCGTACGCTCATCATAAGGTTGTTATGTGTATATTGAATTACCGTTAAGCAATTTATCACTCTCGCGTGAACGTGAACATGACTTGAGACTTGCGCCGGGTCGGTGGCAGCTCAACTTGCAAGTGTTGTTTTGGGCTTAGAGACATCGAGGGGGACGGTGCGTGCCTTAAACACACCGCTACAATCACAATCTTAGTAACATTTTGACATTCGTAAATATTTTTCTAAGTTCTGCTTTAAAGGTAAATATAAAAAGGTTTCTTTGAAAGTTGCACAAGAGTTCAGCCATCTGTCTTTACATATAATATTTTATATTTTCATTTAGAACTCTGGCTTTCATTACACAAAGCCAAATCAAAAAACAGGTTTTGTTTTGGTGTCATGTCATTTACACCCTTTTGGTTCTAATCACTTATGAAATAACCCCAGCACAAAACAGTCCGCAAAAACATTACTAAAAGCGACCAGTGTGTGGGAAAATAAGAGACTAAAACTTGATACGCGCGGACAAATACGGTTTGTGTGAGATTAAAGACCTCTGTAAAGGTAAAGTGATGAAGTGTTCAATTTCAATCTGTTCTCTTGGGAAAACGGCCTTTGTACAGCTCTATTTAAATCCATGATTAGGCTCTTGTTATAAGAACCACTCAATTACTGAAGGTGTGTTCATTCAATATAAAAGGGCTGACAAAGCTACCTACCCCTACAGGGTGATGCTCGGGCTAATCCCTGTTGTGATTCTTACAGAACATCTTGTCCCTAGTAAACAAGACAATTAGCCTACTGGTGCATCAGCCCGCATTTGCCAAGGGCAAGGATTTAAATTCAGAACAGGGTGATACATTTGTCTAGAAAGAGGCGTTATACAGAGAAGCTCGACGAACTGTTGTTGTCGTTAACAGTATTTTTCCAGGTAATTTTCCACACTTGTGCTCTCTGACTCGGTTAAAAACAAGAGGACGTGACGCCCTCTCGTGGACACTGTGTGACATTACATATGGACCGCAGTCGCTTTTCTGCTGCTACTGTGTAGTAGAGCAATAGTTTCTCAGCTTTTATTTACATTTAAACAAAAAGTGGCATGCCCAAAATTATTCATATCCTTCTCAATAATCAATAGAAAAGCCTTTATTGACTATTACAGCAAACAAACTCTTCCTATAATTGCTGACCGGCTTCTTGCATGTCTGACACTGACTGATAGAACTTATGAAGTTCAACCTTGGAATAGTGAAAATGATGATCACCTTAAGCTTCTTGCAATTTGGTATTAAAGGTGCATTAGGGAGGTTCAGGTTGTTAGTGGCAGTTTCAGCCTGCTTCGTTCTCATTGCACAATCTCGTACACGCACGTCAACAACCGGCAGAGACTGCAGCACACGCACATGCACAATGTTTACAAAGGTAAGAAAAAGTACAAATCTGCAAGTTTATTTTTACAGTAAAACGTTATCTTTCCTTATTATAAGTAACGACTGCTGTAAAGTAAAACAATTGAATGTCTTATGTGTGGCATTGCCTTAAATCCTAATGGGCATAATCTATAAACAGGCCGGCTCCTACATTATTACAACAGAAGTAGTGTAGTATCCTTTTTAATATCCAGATATAAACGCAGAGTTCAATGCGTTAGCAAGCGAGGCGAAACATAGCACTCAGAAAGTGCTGCTTTGAAAATACATTCTCATAATTTGGAAACACTTGTCAACTAATTTATCACATCTCAAACGAGTCAGGATCACAATGCAGTCAATAATCAATAATATAATAATATTTACAAGACCGTTTGCCCGAATGAAATTGAGCATACCAACTAAATCAGGTAACCGGTGAACAATAGTTGCGTCAATTTACTTATCCTATTGAGATGGGTCCATAAATATGTCAAAAAGGTACACAAAGCAAGCTTTTTTTTGCCTAAAAGCTACAAATAGTACATTTTAGGAGAGCAACTCAAAATTGGGAATACTCTCCTAAATTACATAAATGTAAAGAGATTAGAATTGGGCAGATTATACATTGAGCTAAACTCTTCAAAGAACTAATTTATTATTTACATACAAGTCTTTTATGCATTTAATCCTTTTGGAGCGCCATAAGACAAATGTTTTGTGCTGTATGGCTGAGTTGAAAGCATTGTTGTAACAAATTTGTCTACACTTTGAAATGCTAGGGATTTTCTAAGACTGACTTACTGATTTAGTTTTAGACACAAGGCTTGTGAAAAATACAGTATAAAGTTTGACTAAGGACATGAGTTCTAGCTTCTGCCACAAGGGGGAAGAGTTAGCCCAGGTGATTCATCGTCGGTAGAACCCCAGTTCCAACATTGTTCTGATGTTGGCCGCACAAGAGAGATGCCGAGATCCCAAACTGGCATTTATGACTTGCCACTTTTAAAAGAGGAAAGCCACTTTTAAAACACCTTTTTTTAAAACACCTTTTTTGTTTAGCTGCAAATTGTTGGAAATATGTTATGGTGTATTACTTTAGATCAGTTAAATTATCAAAGTTTTTAACAATGAGGAGTTTATTATAATTTTTTAACAGTCTAAGATATTTAAATCTAAACCTAAGGCACTGGCTTTGTCAAAACGACCAATTCATCAAGGGATCTGTCTGCAGGACTACAGCCCATACACCATTGATACATGGAGTAAATAAAGTCTTTGTCGCCCTCTTTTGGTGAATATAAAGTAGTGTTTGAACCAAGTAGAGCACAATGTGTGTAAATACTATGCCATTTAAAAGATTTATATTATAAAACTGCATACTTATAAGAATAAACTATAAGAAGCCATTGTATTTAAATATTGTCTTTCAGAAAGTGACCTGACCTCTGATTAAAACTGCATCAAAAGGAGGTGGCATTAAAAAGAGACCACAATAGAATCATGTTTTTCACTTCTTTATTTCTCCTAAACACGAATAGCACATTGTATAAAAACCTACAAATTACTATATTAACATGAAGAACAAATAATTGGTGGTCATTTGCGTTCTAAGTCCAAAAATCACTCATCGCTTGATTCATAGTCTGGCTAAGTGGCTAGGCTAACAGTAATGTACCAAACACATAGTTTGTATAGATGAGCACATAATTAACGATTTACGGCTTTGATCATAACAGCTGTCAAAACGCCTTTTCTATTTCAATTATGTGTGTGCATTTTTAATAATATAAATAGTCTATTTTTCTCTGACCTGTTGAGTAAAGTCGCATATACATTAGGATACGTGGCCAAAGTCCGAGCAGCCGTTTTAACAAAAGTGGCCGGACGGTCGGACTGTTTTCGTAGAGGCTAGAACCATGGCCGTCAGTCATCATAAACCATCAAAAGTGGTCTGCCACTTTTAAAAGTGGAAAACCATAAATGCGCCCTCTGGTGGTTGTGGCTGGTGAACTGGCAAGCCATCTGCCAGTTTGGGATCTCGGCGCTGCCCAATAGCAGTCTCTGAATACTGAAGACCTAAACCTCCGTCCTGAGTTGATCAAACAGATGTTGTTTTGATATTCTATTTTTTTAATAATCCCCCCAGAAATCTAATATAACCAGGGGCAGAGTGGGGTTCTGAAATCCACAGGAGTTCTCACATTAGTGACCCCCCACTACTAGCCTGGCCCCTGGACTCAGCGTGGTGGGCACAGTCAGTACAAAAGAGTCCATAATCCACAGACTACACTACACACTAGATCACAAAGACCTGATAAATGAGAGTAATGTTTGTTATATGACTTTATTGAATAAAATGCAATAGTCATATAAACAACCTGGCCCCTAGATGGCAGTAGTAAAACAATACTACAAGTTCAAAGCTTTTAGGGTGGTTTATCACACAACAGTGTGGGGGATGTGTGCTTGTTTGCCACCAAAAGAAAAATAAATATGTTCACACAGTTTTGGGCGTGTTGTCAGATGCAAGTGTTGATTGATATTGATTTCATCATGGTTTAGTCAAGTCATGTTCTGGGCTTTTTTCTTTGCTTAGACCTTGTTAAATCTTGGTGTAGTCCTGTGCTTTGTATTTACTTCTTCATCTTCTGGCCCTGAGTCTTGTTTAGTCCTACTCTTGGTTTCATCATGCTTTAGGATTGTTTAGTGTGGCTAAGGGAGTTGTTACCTATTTGTGGTCAGATTAGAAACTCAGCTAGGATCAGTTTGCTTTAGGATTTGGTAAGTCATTTAGATAATGAATGAAGTCATATACTTTAAACTTTGGAGAATCTTTTAATTTAAATCTTTTTTTACCTGGATTACTGAAAGTCTCTACATTTCTTTTATGTTTTTACCTGATTCTGATTTAATCCATACATCAAATACAAACATCTTATCTTGTTTCAAATGCTTTCTCGAGATGCAGTGCAAAAATATCCATAGACAGCGACTGTTCCAGACGAGGAGGTGGTTTTTTAAATGTGGCTTCTTCTGGAGACAGAGGTGGATGGACACAACTGAAAACCACAAAACAGCTACAGCACCGAGCAAGTAAAGATGGTGGCAGCAGGAATGAGTGACACAGAATTATGAATAACAATTAGTAGTATTTTAACTTGTATTCATTTGTACCACTGTGATGTACAACATTTTACTCAATGTGCCTTTAAGTGAAGTTATAAAGTTAGTAAAGTTATAAACATTTTTGTCCAAATCTTAAGTTCCTGATTGGGAAGATAAATGTATTAGTAGGGTCACTAGGATGATTGTCCTTCTGTAATATCAAACAAACATTAGCCTCATAAAGGAATGGGGGAAGAGACTTTCTTTTGGCTGAATCATAAAATTAATGCCAAAACATCATGTAATGCTTAATAAAATTCAGGTCCAAAGCCATCAGGTCCAGGGCTTTGACCCAAGGGTCAAATGATACAATGGCTTCAACCAATTATTCCAGATTAAACATTATGTCCAAAAACTGCTTGTTATTTTCATTTATCTGAGGCAAAGTAAGTGGAGATGGAAGTGGAGTGAAGATTGTTCATTTGACCTTGTGTCAAGAGTTGTGTTCAAATTTTATTAATCAATAATCTCCATATATCAATCTGATTTTTGTTCAGGCTGTTTAATGTTTCTACAGAATGAATAGTTGGAGGAGTTTTGGAAAACAAATGTAGGCTCATCACAGTTCAGAGTTCAGACCAGAGATACAGTATTTAGCAAAATAAATGGGAACGATAAGCGATTCTCCAAAACAACATTTGCATAAAGGACATTAGTCCAAATCCCAGTAGATACAAGGATCTTGTTGTTCACCATGTTTCTTTCATTCCTATCTTTGGTGGTCTTTGTGGCTTAATTTCTTCTGTTTTTCACCTTTGTGTGGTGCTGTGTCTCAGTGAGAAAAGTGTCTGTCTGACTTCGAAACCTATAATTAATTTGGTAAATAAAAGTAAATTCTATAGGACTTTATTGTTATACACAAAAAAACACATAAGTCTGTGAAGGTTCTCAGTCATCCAGGTCATCTTGAAGAAAAGGTTAAAGTAAAAGCATCTGGACTCAGTTTTCAAAGTGAAGACATTTCCTCTCTTTTCTCTCCAAGAGACTTTATCAATTCTGAGATCAACTGGTAAGAGAGCTGAGCATTTCCCATTAGATATCTGTAGAGGTGATGATAACAACATACATGACCCAAGTTCTCCAGAAAAGGAAATATTCGACAAATGCAATGTGTGTTATTTTGAGGTAATTATACACTATGAAAACACAGTGTTAACTATTTTTTTGCTCATATGTATCCAAAATTGTACACAATGGCTTTAGTAATCACTAGTTTATGTATAAAAAAATAGTCTGAACCCATTCTGTAGTAATCTGTTGATCATGAAGGCACAGTCAGTCCTGTGTAACTTACTCAGCAGGCTATAAGCGTTGGTCAGCTAAAGTAAGGTGAGCCCCGCTGGCAACACAGCACTGCTGACTAGTAGGACATATACGGACCCAAAGACGGACAGTGCCAAACTCCGCCTGTTAAAACCACCAGACATGTCCCTAGAGTTCTACTAGACCCACGACTAGTCTCTCTTTGCTCAACTCTCTCCCAACAACTCCTGACAGTAAGTGTAACAACAGTGTTTGTGAAGAAAAGTTGTCTTTATGGGATGATTATGTGGATATGATGGTAAATGATATGTTTAGAATAATGTGGTAAAATAAGTAATGTGGCAACAGAAATTTGAGTGAGTTTATAGGTGGCTGCATCATAATGAATTATCTATATGTAAAAAAACCTTGTATTGTAAAAACTTGTTTATGTAAAGATGTTTTATTTAATATGTTAATAAAATGTGATGCGTGTTTCACTAGGTTTACCCAAGGGTTTCCCAGAGTGTGTCAGACTTGTGCAAGTGCATGCCACACTGTGAAGGTGGTCATGGCTGATGAAGTGTCCCCTCAGATGACCGACCGAGCAGATGCTGAAAGGCTTAAACTCTGGCATTGTGTAACCACATCTTTGGCTCACGGACAAGAAGAAAGTGTTGTAGACTCTGACACCTTTGGATATAGTGAGAGCTGTGATTCCGGGATCCTTTATCTGAACCCTCAAACACCAAACTGGACTCTTGTGGAGAAGTGTGCAGATGTTTTGTCAGAGGAAGATGTAGTTAGGGTTGAAAGGGAGCATGGCAGTAGGCAGCTTCAATGTGAAAAACACATTAAGGACAATAGAACACTTGGATGTAATAAAAGAAAGTTGGCAGAAAAAGCAAAAAAATCTGCGATACAGATGGCGTCAAAGCTAAAAGAGCTTCACGTCAAAGAAATCGAGACCAACAAGGATGCACTCAAATTGTCAGTAAAAAAGTTACTCAACAACCCTGACAATGACAAGATTCCTCGACTTTTGGAAGCAATGAAAAAGCGCAGTGAGGTTGACACTACGCACCGTCCGTTTAAGTGCCCACACTGCCACTGGGCTTTTAAGAAGTTGTGTTACCTTCAAAGTCACTTACAAACCCACTCTGGGCTCAAACCGCATGTGTGTGACATCTGTGGCAAGGCGTACTCTCACCAAGGCACGCTGCAGCAGCACAAGCGCCTGCACACAGGGGAACGACCGTACCACTGCCCCTTCTGTGACAAGACCTACATCTGGTCCTCAGATTACCGCAAGCACATCCGCACACACACAGGCGAAAAGCCGTACGTCTGCAAAGCATGTGGCAAGGATTTTATACGCTCCTCTGACCTAAGGAAGCACGAGCGCAACATGCACACCAACAACAAGCCCTTCCCTTGCCCACACTGTGGCAAGACCTTTAATAAACCCTTGTCCCTAAAGAGACACGAGCGCAAACACCTAGGAGCGCGGCCCTATTCCTGTCCCGACTGTGGAAAGACTTTTGCCCTGGCCAGTCGCATGGCAGAGCACCAGAAGATCCACAGAGGAGTGCGCCCGTTTGTTTGCTCAGTCTGTTCCAAGTGTTTCACAAAGTCTTCGAATCTGAACGAACATGAAGCCATTCATAGCGGAGTACGGCCACATAAGTGCACAGAGTGTGGACTGGCTTTTGCAATGGCATCCCGTCTCGTCCGTCACCAGTACATACACAATAAAAAGAAGCCTCACAGTTGCACAGGCTGCAGTAAAAACTTCAGTCGTCTGGCCAATCTGGAGCAGCACCAGCAGCAGAACTGTGTCGGACAGATCTTTGTCTGTGTCGAGTGTGACAAGTCTTTTCAGTGTGCAGCAAAGCTCACACTGCACATGCAACATCACAAAGACAAGACTGCCAGAACTGAAGACATTTAAGTCAACTTTAACATAAACAAGGGTTTTGAGTTTTAATCTTAAGCCATGTAGAGTCCAGTCCCTATTACAATTTGGTACATAATTTAAATCAGGAACTAAGGTTCATGGAACATTGTGGTTTGGCCAGTAACTAGTTAAAAGGTAGCACTTGCTAAATAATATAAAGCTGTTAAAGTAATGTTGTCTTTTGAAGCCACTAAGTTTGCACTAGGGGGCTTAAAATCCAATTTTAGTAGTGGCATAGTAAAATTGGGGTAAGATGATAATAAAAGGTTTTTTTTTTTGTCTTTTGGCTGCTCCACAGAAAAGTTTGTTGTTATGTTTAGTTTGGCATATGTTGTTATGCTGGAAGTCCTTCATAACACAACCCTCTCCATTTTACTCTGCCTTGTTTCTGGAGTTGCTCCTCAGAAGAATCAAACCCCCAATGTTCCGCACTTTCACTAAGCTATACCGAGCTGGCCATGGTTTTATATTACTTTATCCTTATACAGTGTCGTCCACAAATATGTATTCTGCTTGATGCAGGCTTCTATTTTTATCTTAAGATGTCCCCACTTATATGATGCTAATGTTTTTTTCACCATGTGTGAATGTTTAACACATTTAATCATATATTTATAATTATTTTTATTTATATAAATCATTGAGCAAAAATGTCCAAAATGTAAATTTTTATATCAAAATATTTTAATAAATGGAATGACATATGTGGGCATTCATTACAATTACATAACAGACATGATGTCAACAGCTATGGTGTATACATTAATTAACCCATTATTAGCAGGCGCAGTGGTAAGCAGTGACTCATGCCCTGAATTCCAGTGCCCCTCCCCCTCTCTCGAACCTGCAGACTAATGGAAATAAGAGAGCCCACCTGCTACGAGGTTCTTCTCCTTACATTAAGAGAAAGTGGAGTCTGGTACAGCTATGTCTTGGGAGGAAACAGATATGTGCCAAGGTGGGGTTTCGCCTTCCTTAAGAACTCTTCAGGAATGCTTGTCCTACTCACATTTACAGAGGGCCCGAGGAGCACAGCTGTGTCATTGGAAATACATTTATAAATGATGGTGAGGTAAAATAATAATAATAAAATACAAATATAAATCATTAAAATGTTGGTACAGACTAATACAGTCATATGGAAAAGTTATTGCCCCCTCTGTGAATTCCATCTGAACACCTGCCGGTGATCTATTGAAGAAAAATTCTCACAATTGTTTGTCTTCATTTCTGGAAAAAAAATATGGCACAGTAAAATCAGTTACATGTTAGATTTTGAACTTGGAATTCAAAGAGGGGGTAACAACATTTTCACAGCTGTTGTGTACAGTACATAAATACAACGCTTACACATTATATCGCTTTGTCCACAGCCAAATCTTTACAGATATAGTAAGTCTTGCCGTTAAAGAAATTCAAAGAATGTCCTCCACATAAATAGGTTGATGATAGACACTCACTGTGCTTGGAAGAACATTAGCTGTCTGTATAAACTATCCCCGACAGCGTACTGCAAACAGGCTCTTTTATACTTTTTTGTGCAATGTGTTACAAAACTAGACGTGGAATTTGGAATATTTTACAACACTTAATTTTTTATCTGTAATTTATCTAATTTTATTACAAATCAAACACCGCACTCTAAACACAAAATGAGCATTTGCACGCGCTCTAATTACGAGATACTGATTATTGATTTATACAGGTCAGCCCCACCCCTCAGCCTCCCCCTGCAGTGTCCAAATCACTCCAAACTGGTGTCATCCGTTAGTGCACGCAAAATGAGCATTTGCACACGTTTTGTTAAGGAGTTATTGATTATTTTAGGCCCCTGGCTTACCTTGCTCTGAACACAAATGGGATTACAGTATTAATGTCATCTTTTTTTTAAAGCACCTAGAGAGCGCAACATTGAAAGTGTTGATATTAAGCTAGCTTTTTATTAGTATGGAGGGCGGCTATTTAGAATACTTAATAATAATTTTACAAAGTAATTGATCAGCAGCTTAAAATAAGATCTGATGGCAGGCCAAAACCTTTGCTGCGTTTGAAGAGGAAAAGGGTTTTTGGACATTTAATACTGAGCACTCTGCCCGCACTGACTGCCAGCGCTCAACTTCAGCGGCCATTTTGCTGGCCCTAGATTATTTTTGATAAGGATGGCTGCTCCACCAACAATTTCAGGGCCCTGTCTGAAGCTGGGTTCTTTCAGTATCACAAAGCTTGTTTACTTTCTATCAAGGTAGATCTCTTTTAACTTAGGCTGCACGGCTAACCTGCTCTGGAGCTGGATGAGTTGCAGGTAGACGATAGAAACAACAATCACTGACGAAATAGCAAAAAAAAACAAGCTACAGGTGTCATATGTATGTGTCAAGGAGAAAAAAACACATTAAAAATAACACCATTTGTTATTACTGGCTCCTGAATGAACTGAGCGGTTGTAGCACAGTAAGAATGAAAGATTGTGTTGTTCATTTCAAGTTCATTTGTTAATATTGTGAAGAACCGTGGACAGTTCCTGTGATTTTTGCGCCGCGGTGCTGAAGGGTTTGTTTTGTTGTCGTTTGCCTACAACCGAAAAGACGTTGTTTAAGACGTAGCCTAAATATTCTGTTAGTTATAGCCTACTGTGTTTGCATTAAATGGAATGGTTTCATAAATATATACGGTTCCAGTAAGTTCTGGTTTATTGATGAATAGAAAAAGGGAGAGGAAGGAGTTACAAATGCAGATTTTCTCTAAAGTAGCTCTGGCCTCAAAAATTCCTCAAAAATATTACTCACGCCACTGGATATACCTAATATAATTGTGGTATTGCCTCAGTTATGTTATCCTGACCCTCAGACATGTTCTGCACCCACCACTCATTTCCCCATGGTCAGCCTTTTAGGAAGCCCATCTCAGCTGTTTTAGCACATGGAATAAGAGCAGCCAGTGCATCCAGTGTAATTTTAGCTAACATGCAACATGACGGTGAACTTCAGTGGAGGTGAGAAAAAGGGCATTCTTAAAAAAGTGGTGAGAGGTATGGATCTTACTGGTGTCTGACCCAGCTAAGGTGCTCTACTTAGATTTGAACTTGTTGTGCCAAGTGCCTGAGTGATCCTGAAAATACAAAAAAGATAGCAATGATTTATTTATAAATAATAATTTAATTAACTGAATTTGAATTGAAATGAATTTTACTTCTCTTTTCAATAGATCATCACCTTTTATTTTTGTTGTTAATGTGATGCTTTCTATCCCAGCTGTTGGCCTACATGGAAGAAACAGTCATATATGACATTCAGTGTTATTTGATTAATGGTGCAGCAGGCAGAATTGAACATTGAACATGTTTTCCGTTATGTACAGCCTGGTTAGCTGTCGTACTGAGAAAAGATGGTCTTATTATGATCCCCGTTAGCCATCTTAAATTTAGGCCTTGTTTAGACCACACAGCCACCATCCAACTACATGTCATGCAGGTACTCGATGCACTAAGGGTGTGTTCACACTTGCCGTGTTTGGTGCAGTTAAAAACAAACTCTGGTGCGGCTGCTCTGTGAGTGTGAATGCTGCTTTACAGTGCACATCAAACATGAGCTCCGAGACCGCTGCTCACGTTTTACTCTGGTACAGTTTGATGTAAACTACAATCTGCAATTTAACATGTTTACCATTTAGTCATTTCCATATATTATGCATTTGTATAGTCTATTTGTTTTATTTGTTTTAAGCATACAGGGGGCATGGTGGCAGAGTGGTTAGCGTTACTGTGGGTTCTCTCCAGGTACTCTGGTTTCCTCACACTGCCCAAAGGCATGTACAAGTTAATTATGAAGTGTCCCTAGTGACCGAATGTGAGAGTGAATGGCAGTCTGTCACTGTCTGTCTATAAATGTTAGCCCTGCCACTAACTGGCAATTGTCCAGGGTGTACCTAAGGCCCAAAGTTGCTGGGATAGGCTCCACTCACCTGCAACCCACGGAAATAAGCGGAAGAAAATAAACTAATGACCAGGTTGGTTTCTTGTTTCTATTTTGTTACTACTTTGACACCGATTGTTTGATGCTGCTCTTATTGTACTTCTGCTGTTGCAACAATGCATTTTCCCTATTTTTCTAGCCCTACTGTGGAACAAATAAAGGTTGTTTTATCTTATCTTATCAAGCTTAAAATGCTTTTAGCCAAATCCAATAATGGTAACTACAGCTCTCAAAAGAAAGAAAAGCAAACCACATGTCATTCCTGTTCTTTAGCCAAATGAAACCAGGCAGCAGGCCAAGTAATGTGTTGATGGCAAAAGCACAACCGGACACAGCTACAGTACAAGGTTCAGTAAGTTTTTATGTCCCAATGGTGCATGTGAACTAATTTTAACTTGCAAACAAAATAACACAACAAAGAAATAGAAGTAATAATTTCACCTGCTTTTCTGGAAAAACGGTTGATCCCTGTAGAGGCTGGCGGTGGAGGGAACATGGCTGGAGAGGATAGGGCTGGAGGAGGAGGACACAAGTCTGTGGCAGGGAACTATAGAAGCAAAAAGACCACACAGAAAGAAGAAATGTTGCAATATTTTTAGAGGAAACTTTTGGATTTCTGCGCAAAGCTGTTCTCAAATGGCTATTAGGAGTCAGTTGCTTAATGTGGAAGAATGTGGAATATTTTTAATAAAACAGATCATTTATATGGAACACTATTTGATCCACTGACACTAACTGAGGCATTACTTTCCTCTGCATTATGCAATAACTCAAGAAGGTCGTGAGTTCAAACCCCGGCCGCCTCGAACATCCTCGGCTGACTCTGGTCTTTCTGTGAGGAGTCTGTATGTCCTCCACGTGTTACCGTGGGTTCTCTCCAGGTACTCCGGCTTCCTCCCATCGTCCAAACACATGCATGTGTAGGTTAAGTGGCAACTCTAAAGTGTCCCTTGTGAATGAATGTGAGAGTGAATGGTTGTCTGTCTCTAAATATTAGCCCTGCGACTAACTGGCTACTGTCCAGGGTGTACCCTGCCTCAGGCCCAAAGTTGCTGGGATAGGCTCCAGTTACTCACAATATTTTGTTTTCTCCTGAATCTGTCCCCTGTAGAAAAGCTACCATCTCCGGACTAACTTCCACAGGTTTCAGTAACCTTTACATTTGGGTGATATTTTCATAACAACTAAATACTAAAAGCTTAATCCACAAATGTTACAGGCTACAACTTATTATTGTTATTATTGTAAGGAGAAAATCTTACCGTCTGAAGTGGGGTGCTCTGTTCAGTCTCTTGTTGGACATCTTTGGGTTTAGATTTAAACCAACCACTAAACCATCCACCACTCTGTACATACAGTTCAAATAAATATTACAAGCAATAAATTGCTTCGGATCTGTAACTGTTCCCACTCAGAGGTTTACCATTAGTAGGCATCTGGACATTGGGCCATGTTTTTAAAGCGTACCAAAAAAATGTACCAATTCTAAAGACTTTTGCCATTAATTGAAAATGTTCTTCAGGAAGAAAGTAACACACTCCTCAGCCCTGAAATAACACTTAGGACTTACATTTCAACAAAATAATTGACCTATTACTGCATGCTACATGATTGTACAAATGAGTACTTACTAATAACATGCCATTTAAAACAATCCCAGTCATACTTTCCATTTGTACATGACCCTTCAGTCCTATATCCAAATATGTGCATTGGCAACATGTAATGCTCAGTTAATTCTACAATTACAATTCTGCCAAATTCTGACACTTGGGCAATTTAAGAAGATTAAATATTTCAAATGTGTATCTTCAAAACTTTATGTCCAGATGTCTACGTATACAGATAACATTAACACTGTTGCTGTTGTGTTTACCTGTTTAGGGGCATTGGGGTGCTCAGAGCACGCTCCCTCTAAAGCAGGATCCTGTTGCATGTTATGCTGCATTTGCATCTGACCAACGGCCATCATCTCATTCCCTGTCTTCAAAGACACAATAACACATCATATTTATTATTATTATTATTGGTTTAATTTATTTTTCACCCAAATATATGCACCATGTTATAATGTAGAGAAACTTTCTTAAAACATATTTCTGCAAGAATTCTTCTTTTCAAAAAATGTAACTGTAACTTTCTTTCTGTAATGTAATGTCAAGCTATCCTGACCAGCCATCCTGATTTTCTTACGATCAAGAGAATGTCTAGCCTGGGTAATGGAATACACTTACACTATTTTTATTATGTAAACTTGTCACATGTTTTATGTTACGCCCTAAGCCTGCCCACTATTAGTGATAATTGTTTACATATGTCCACACATACATGTTTGTGTATAGTGGACCAGGATAACCATGGTACAGATATAGACTATAGATAGACTTTTATGAGCAAAGGGCTACATTTTTTACTGCACGTCATTTGTTAATAATGTTGATAAGGTAAATATGCTGCTTTTATCAGAGCAGGAAGACATTTTAAAAAGAACATTCAAGCATAGGTCAAGTTTCTTGTTTGCTAATAGAAGTATAAGCAGAGACATTGAACCTACTAAAAGTGTAAGGTTTATTTGTTAAAGTAATTTAAAGTGTTATTTTACTAATTACATGTTCCAACAAGTAATCTGAAAATGTACTGTAATGCCTTTTGAAAGTATCCCTGATAGTATACTCATGGACGATGAACTCATGATGAATTTTTAATTTTACCTTAAATGTTTATGAACAATAATTATATAAATTTTGCTCTTACTGATAAGATTTGTAAAGTAAATATACTTAAAGGTGTACTGTGTAAATGTTAAAACATAAAAAAATCCATGGTCAAAACTAAGGCCAAAAACGTCCAGACCGAACCTTTAACTCTAAAAGACTTAAAAGTGTTGTTATGATGGTCAACATTATGTTGATTATTGGTTCTGATTATGTTTTATATTGTACATAAATATATAAATTATTTTTTTATTGGTCGGAAAAAGAAGTCTTACTCACTGTGCTCAGTCCAGACTTTAGCCCAAATTCTGTAAGAGCACCATAATTGACATATTAACTGATATTTTTCTTACTGAAGTACCATAGTAAACCTTTGAATAAAGCTCTAGAGTGGCGCCTCACCCTCTGCTGCTGATGCATTGGGGGTTGGACAATGTGGCACAGCACCTCCGACTCCAGCACTGTTTGTGTTATGATAATTGAGGCCTTGGCCTGCTGCCACGATGGGGACTGGGGGAGCATAAATCCCTGGCACTGGCATCGGTGAAACAACCTCTGGCCTAGATCAAAAAAATAGAGCACGATGATACCCTCACAAGACCTGTGGCATTTAGCCACATAAGACATTACAAGACACTAATAATATTTTGTACCAGTCTGAAACTCCTCTGCCATCTGGTGAAGCCACTTCCTCGTTACTGTCAAGAACGTCCTGCCCAGGGTTTTCTTCAGTGTTTTTGTAGTAAAGCAGCTCGGGCTCTGGACTCTGAAGAGTGCTATGGTCATCTACTTAATAGATGTATATATATATATATATATATAGTTATATCAGTAGTTATTATATATTATGACATGCATGACTCAAATGTTGTACCTGAAAAAACAGCACCTCTGTCTGGTGGCTTGAGTGTTTCACTGAAGCTACTTGAACCTGTCTGAAAGCAATATGACACAAAACATTACCATTCCATCATGTCTTTTAGATAATGTAAAAACAATTAATAGGATAAAGTTTGTTACTAATATGTATTTATGTATGTTGTTTGTAAGATGAAGATTGATAATGGGTCTTTGCAAGTAACAAATTAAGCTAAGCTTTGTTCTCTGTTGCATTTGTCTACTTGTCAGCCCTAATACCATCTCTATAATTATATAAACCTCCATGAACCCACTGAAAGTAACCAGAAATTACTACCTGTTCCTACAGCTGCTCAGGGAGGTCAGTATTTTTGGAGGAGAAGCATCATATTTTTGAATGCACATTCCCGTATAAAGACTTTTAATTTAAGTAAACTCCTATTCTGACCTTTTAGCCCCTAGATTTGGGCCTGCAAGACTCCTGTAGGTGCTCACAGGCTGTAGCAAGATGTGTTGGCGGGTTTATGGAGTGCTCACAGACGGCCTCAACCCTTTGTGATTTAATCAATATTTTGACATTTACCTGTAAACGGTTGTGCCTGAAGCGCAGTTGTGTCATCCATCCTGGTTCTTCATCAGCTCCACTCAGCCCTGTATCAGTGAACTGACCCTCGGAGTGTCTCAGTCGGTCTCCCAGCTGCACAATGAAAGAGATAAGTACTAATGAACCAAAGTCATGTAGCTGTAGGGCTTTAGTGTGACATGTATATGTTTAATGTGTAACCTTCAGAAGTTCATGAGTGAGCACAAACATGGGCTCGTTCTGCCTGAGAAGTGCCTGTCCCACCACCTCGCAGTAATGGAAGGCCTGAGAAGCAAGCCCGCAGTCCAACAGCCTACTGGCATACAGGAACTTAAACACCTGAGGACCAAACATGGAACAGGAAGAGTCACACAGTGTCTTAACCCAGTCACAAATGCAAAAAAAAAAAAAAAAAAAGCAGGATTGTTCCCCCTAATATATCTCCCAAAGGCCTGCACTCACACACTGCACAAGCCTGACCTGGGTCTGCCCACAGTTGTCTCTTTAAAGCACTAAACAACTGTCTACAAAGGTTATTTTTACATTGGCTATTGATGTCTGCCCAAGTTTTATGAGTTCTGAAGAAAGTGTTTCGTGCCTGAGAACCTTTGTGAGCACTCACAACAGTGGAACTTGCAGAGCTGAACTGTGCCTCTTAACAATGTATTTTAAAATGACCTGAAAGGATGGTATTGAAAAGTAATTCCCTCCAAGAGTCTGACAGTACTCGTATAACTCAGTGCAGTGGATGGCAGAGTTTGTGGCGAAGTCCCCAAAAGCCTGCCTAATGAAATGAAGATAAAATGAATTAGCTTATCAATTAAACCTAGCATGTAAATATCTGTGACAATACTAAATGTTAATCGAACGCACCTGTGGCTGCTGCCTAAAAGCACCAGTCTCTCATCCTTCTGCGTAAAGGCCCCAAAGGAGACGCCGGCTGTCAGGTAGCACACGTGGGCAGAGTGTATGAGTCCTCTGGAGGCTGCATGGAGACACACACAGCTAAACCAGTCAGGACGTGCTGTATGTGGGCAGAATACAACCTGTCAGAGAGTCACAGTCTGTACCCAGTGTGTCTCCCATGGTGGCGATGGCCTTCTGTTTGACAGCAGGGTCTCCGGTCTCATTGGAGAGAATCATGGCCAGATGGGGCCTCCAGTCACCCCACTTTTCACTGCCGCAGCACTGGGCAAAAACATTACATATTAAAAGGTCATTAACATATACAGTAGGTCCTTTTCCCTTTTATCCAATAAAGTAAGTAGGATAAGTAAGATGTAAGGTAGGTTGTTGGATTTAAATGTGTGCATGTTACAGCATTGGTTAACCACAGAATGCAGTGCTAACTTTAATAAACTGACAGGAGGTCAGCTCAAAGTGCCCCTCACCCTTCAGATTTCAATGCATCTTCTCTTTCTCAGGACATACGGGTACATGCATCCCTCTGAGTCTGTATTATAGAGGATTCACACAAGAAACCACATGCTGCGGGGGTGCACGTTGCCACACCACCCCTTGCCCCTCGTCTGTTGCAGCCATGCATTGAAATAAATGACCGCCGGTGTAGTTGCTCATGTCATTTCTTTTTTATTATGTAAAAATACACTACCCTTCTTCTGATTGGTTCACTTCTACTACCTACTTATCAAACTGAAACTGTTTCTGGTACTATTAGGTTGGCAGCGAGCACTTTAATTGTGATTAGGTGTGTGAGTAATTATTTTAAATCAACAGATAAACCTTTCTACAACGTTTTCTCTTTAAAGTAATATGATCAGATATGTGCGACATACTCATAATTGTATTACACCACAGCAAGAAAATTTGCAATAATAAATATCTACAGTATATAATTAATAGTGTGGACCTACGGACACATGGGGGCAGCATCAATAGCATTAAAACATCTCATACAGTGAATACAGTGTATGCTTTATGTGGACATTTCGTCTGTTCACGTTATTTCTCTACAGGACAAAAGCGGCGTTTCATGCACCCTGCTTCCGACGGCCTCTCTGTCTCCGCTGCATGAGGTAAACAAAGCTTTTACAGTTGGTTTTAATTCATTTTTTGAGCAACTATAGCCTACAGTTACGTGAGTACAGACGTTTCTTTTTGAAGCAGTTTGTGTCTCGTGTGCAAAATGCAATGGTGGGGGTTTACCGTGGCTACAGCGGGGATTCTCCCGGACAGCAACTGGAATAGAGTCTGGAGCGTATCGTTGGCTGCGAGCTGGCCTGTAAACCTGCCAAAGGACACACATCTCAGCGAGGGTTTACTACACGCTAACTGCCAAAATAGTACGCGACGTATTACGCTAGGATCTCCGGTAACTCTTCCCACTGATGTATGTGGGGACAGCCTGACAAGTGATAAACGAATATGATATGATGATGCGTGTGGCAGTATGTGGAACTGGGGCCAAAATAGCCCATGGAACTGACAGTGTTACTTGATCAATTAAGAGAGAGTGATATAGTGTCCCGAGTGTTACAAAGCCATTAAAAGCTTTGAACATAATGTGAGCCCATAGGATAAACACTGCCAGTAGTGTTAATTAGCTCTGTTAACACTACTTTTATAAATGAGAACTAATACGTAGAGGAACAGAACTTTCATTAAGACTATATACTATGGAAGTTACAACGCATGCCTTATAAATTGGGCATTTTATTTTAATTACTACTTGGAGCTACACATATTTGTCACCAACTAGCACTCACAAATTTCAGGTTGTGCACATTATTTTGGGACACGCAGCAGTAGGAGCCCCCCAGGATCAAAGCATGTATCCCGTTCTTGTGTTTCCTTCCATGTGCCACACAAGTTGAAGTAGTTCATATGCTTGGAGAGTCATGTGAACTACTAAGTTAAAATGTTGATGGATTCTTGCAATAAAACAAAAATGTTTGCTAAATAAAGAAAAATGCTTTGTATAACCGTATTGTCTAAGTTTAGCCCCAGAGGGGACTTCTACAGAAATGACTGCTCGTAATCACTTGTTCAGTGACGTGGTGCAGCTGTCGTGTGTTCTCACCTGTTCAGCACAGTGGTGTAGGACCTGTTGTCCATTCTGCTGGCTAGAAAAAGTGCGTGCCCCCACAGGCCACTGCTCATAGCTGACTCCAGCGCTTCCTGCAAAGACCACGGCTGAAATGAGTGTGTGTTTGAATGTGGGTTTCTTCATCTAAACATTCATGCATGATTGTGAGGCAACAGCAAATAGGTTGATAACGTGTCTCTGAATGTTTAAGGACTGCTGCAGTGCGCTTGAAACTTGATTTTTTTTAACTCACAGAACAAATTCATTAGTTTGTTCACACGCCCTCTGTATTTCAGGCTTTTTTCAGTGTCACTTCAGTCAGCCCACATGTTACACATATCAAATACATGCATGATATACAGAGAGAGCTTAGCAGTCAAAAGAAATAGTCATTGACTTTAGGCGTGATACACCACCAAGATATTGATATAGTGTCCACCTAAAGTACCTGGGAGTGCATCTGGACAACAAGCTGTAAATACAAATGCACTTTATATGGAAAAGCCAAAACTGACTATATTTTCTAAGTCAGCTAAGGTATTTTAATGTAAACAATAAACTGCTGTATATGTTTTATCAGCAGGTAATGCCTAAGTTTCAGAAAAAGAAAACAAATAGAAAGGGTTGGTTCAACTATAGGTATTAGTTTGGAAATCTACAACATGACAGGTGCTATACTGAACAACATGGACAATCCAGTGGACATCTAAGATCAGTGAGCTGCAGGACAGAATGCCACAAGAACTCTTCTTCCTGAAAATGAATCTGTTCATATGCTTTTTAATTTCCCCCTGACCACATGTCCCTTAAAGGAACAAGACACAATGGAATTGCCCATTCAAATAGGGTTTACTATGAATAAAAATGTATATTTCTCCACAGAACAGGTGAATGCAAAATGGATTATTTTGAGGCAACTGCACAGAAATAAACAAATAGTTTTGACTGAAGTGCTCTATTCTGTGTGGATTTGTGGAAGTTGTTGACATGCACTTAGAATATTTGTGGGACAATTCTCCATCACACTTTCTTGGGAATAAAATAATGCATCTTCTCTTGATAGTGTTAGCCTGTGTAAATGAGGACAAATTATAAAGTGTAGAGACCTTCTTCCTTCCCCCCAGCAGCAGCTGAGTGTAGCTCCGCAGGGCTTTCTGAGCACTCTCGGAGCTGAAGCTGTTCCCTGTGAGCAGATCGTCCTCTCCCTCATGAGGAGGGGCTTCAGCGGTGGTGCCTTCACTGAAGTCGATGAGCGAAGTCGACTCCGAGTGGCTGCCTCCGTTCGAATGAGACCCTTGAACCAACAGCTCTGCGATGTCTGACCCAACTATTTGCTAACAACGATAATATTATCAATTTAGTGGGAAAAACAGTGTATTTATGCAATCTTTAAGCATAAACTTACCCCATTCTGTCTGCAGAGAAGAATGAGCAGATTCCACAAGAGGGCAGCAGAGCTCTTGTCATGCAACTTGTCATCTCTGAAGCAAGCTCCTGCCCTCTGGTGGGCAAACTCGATAGCATCAACTTTGTGTAATTCTTCCCTTTAACAAAATCTAAATCAAATGAGGGTCTGTCATTTTTGGTCTCACATAAAATCACAATAGTCTTACCTTGTTAACGGACCAGGAAATGTCCTCATTTCCTGTTGCTCCTGTGTCTCACTTAGAATTACCTGTGCAAAAAAAAGGACAAAGAATAAGACGCAAGAATCAACGGTGTGATTCCTAGCACTGTGTAACTGAAATCTACTTCAAGACTGTGGATTTCCAGCTGGCTGACATTCTTCTGTGCGGAGAAACCTGGAGAGACCCTTAAGAGCTGTCCGGCAGGTCCGAAACTGACCACCGCATGAGGGATGGAGTACTTCAAAGGTGCAGATGTCTGGTGATTTTGTTCTAAAGAAACAATATAAACATAAGAACAAGTGGTAAAATAAATTGTAACTGTGAAATACTGGCAAAACATACCTGTGTATGTTGTGTTAACAGACTGTGGGGCAGCGCCACTCTGATCAGCTCCATTTATATACAGACTTAGCTCGTAGCTGCTAGACGATAAACCTGAGTTTTTGGAGCTTTCTAATGTCCCCAGGTAATACAAGGAACCTTCTCCATTTTCTTTTGAGGTACTCTCTTCATAGTCATCTTTGTGCTGCTGGGAGCTGTCCTTCCTTTGGTCAAACCTGAAGAGATATAATGAATAATAAGTGCATTTCTTTCTCTTTAATGCTTTATGTTTATTTGCAGTAACAAGACTTTTGATGTTCAAGTTAAGTAATTGTAATATTGTTAAGTCCAAATGGGGATGTTGGGTTTTTACTGCGGCAGTTTTCCTTAACAAACTGAGTCCATCGAGCAGGAATGTAAACTAAAGCTTTTAAGATGCCCAGCTTTAGTAACTAAATAAAGCCATGTTGTAATTTGGAAACTTTTATGCGCCTTTCATCTAATAACATAACTTTAATAATATTAATAATATATGCATTTGAAACAGAAAGCTTTAATTTGTATTAAGTCAAAAGCCCTTTTTTTCTACAGAAAATGTGATGTATAAATACTACTCTCTGCACATTCCCACTTCTGGAAATGACTGCTGCAAATTTTCTGATGGAGTGTTAATAGAATAGGGTCCTTTAAAATAAGCCTCATCACCAAATCATACTGCATGCTATATAGTAAAACATGAATTCTAGTGCTTCACCTGTTCTCCTCTGTGCTCCTTGACGGGTCCTGCTTGTAGCTGTTGTCTTGGTAATGGTCCACTTCCCATGACTTTTGCTGCGGCCACTGCCCACCATCTTTACAAATGTCACAAACACAGCTGTGTTTAGATAAGACTTAATGCACTGAAAAAGTATTTAATGTGACACATACCTTGGTCCCCACGCTGTCCTCTGTAAAGGTCCTTCTCATAGTAACCGTAGTTCTCCCTGTAGTCCCAGTGACTGTATGCTGAATAGTCATAGCCATGTCTGAAAACATGAACAGTAGTAGTACAGAACAGTTTACATTGTTATATCTCTTTGTAACTGAACTACAAAACGTTTATAAGGAGATTTAGATGATTAATATGAGTGATGCATTTTAAAGCAGGATGGATGGATACTAGACAATATGGATCCCCCTCTACATACGTACTTTCATTAAAAGACAAAGAGTATAGTTGTTGGATGTCTGAGATCAAAGCCCTACGGGATGCAGCTTCTTCCAAAAGCCACTGAGTGATGTTAAAAGAGCTTTTAAGAGTAACTACAATGTGTATTTGGTGTTTTAGCCTGCTCTCCTGCGGATGTCTTGTCTGAGCCCATTGTTTGTAATGCATTGTCTTGTGTCATAATAAATGATATAGTGAATAGTGAATCATTTTATGTGTTAACCTTTGTGTTGGCTAATATTTAAACATAAGTCCTATTAGTGATTGTCTATGCTGTAAATAGAATTCTTATTTGTTCATTTAAGCCACTATCCAGTAACTTATAAGTGTAGCATCTCACAGATACGACCA